>JAVYIG010006998.1:0-108525 GCA_035222895.1 Strongylocentrotus droebachiensis | reverse complement strand
GGGCTTTCATCATCCTACCGGGTCTACATGTCTCTTTTCTATGTATGTAAGTGGAAAATAAAGGCAACAAAGATATTTCAGTATATGACTAGGCTATTCTTGACTACCATCTGCTAAAAGTTTTTTTTTTTTGGGGGGGGGGGGACAAGTTCAGTTAAAAATGATACCCCAAGCATGAAAGATTGAGCAAAATTTCAGCTAATGTATGAATTTGTCAGTTTTTTAATATTTTATTTTGAATATCTCCGGAATTAAAGATATCGAGCAGATGTTTCATCGGATATGTCACGTTCGAGTCCCCTGGTGAACGTATCTCTGAAGGCCTATCAGTTCAAGGGATAGCTACTCCCACCTGGATGATAATGGGATGAAGGAGGGGCTTGGTTTGTTGCTGAGCATCGAGTGTTCAATATGTATAGAAGGGTAAATTGATAGGAGTACTATATGGCTGTTACAATATCAACGTTAAAATTTAGTCCAAATTAATGATTAAGCCCTATTCAACGTGAAATGAAAGAAAATCCGGATTACGAAAATAGGGGTTGTGCACATCAATCAGTAACTTGACGATGCCATAGTTTAAAAGTTCTTATCTGACCTACTATAGCGGAGAAGGACCACCTGCCCCTCACCCATCCCTTATGGTCGCTTTGCATTATTTTTATGGATATATCCGTAGATTTGCCCGCTGGTTTACTCGTCAGACGCTTATTCGTCCTTTGCACAAATGTAAACTTGCAAGTTTGCGTGGCAGTGAAGTGAGCGAGTAATTTTTTCCTCTCTTTTTTTATAATATAGTGACGTGTACTGATGATGCCTCCTGTTACGGCATTTCATTGTTATTTGACGAATTCTTTTTTTGATGCAAAACAAATGAAAAGAACATTACATGATGACAATGATGCTTTTCCTGAATACGTGTTTTCTGGTGTACTGCATCTCATATGTAAAGCTGCCCTCCCGCTTACGTCTTTACTATGTGGGACACTGTTGAAAGGATTAAAGGGCCATGACATCGAAATACAAGTGTTTTCCTGTTGGTGTGCAGTTCTGCATACATCTCATATTTTGATGTGTAAACTTCTGAATTTTTTTCATAGATTTTTAAATATACTTTTAAATATTTGTTTTACAAACTTGCTAAGCTCCACCCCAAAAACCTCCAAATCTCATTCACCTTGTGACATCATCTCTCAGTCATTAATGAGCTAAATTGAGAAAGTGGCATGTAACTTTGCCAAAGTTGACCACCTGTTACAATACCACAAACAATAGCAACACATAAGTTGCTATGTCAGACATGTCAGAGTAAACTAATATTCTAGAATAGACAATGGTATGTATTTCCCTCAGCTTAGCACACGTTCATAATAGAATTGCATGCTTCCATACATATGTACAATCATCATCATTGCCTTTGTCTTCCTGGTGATGCTAGGTCCCCTATTTGATAAGCATAGGAGCATACACATGCTTTAGCAGTCACGCAAAACACACATCGGCAAATTATTATTCCATTAAATCTGAGAATGTATACTATTATCTAGATCTATTAGGAATAATTTTGTTTTTAATAATTCCATAAATTGGGGTAAAACAAAAATATTCCAACTAAGCCTATATGAGCGAAAGCGTATATTTTTTTTGTCCCGGAAATTTGAAAATTATGCCGACCGATATTTTTTTTCAGTAGGGGGGGGGGGGGGGGTTCCTCCAAAACACACACATACTCAAATATTGAGGGGGTTAACCCCCCCCCCCCCCCCCCCCCCCCCCTGCGTACGCGCCTGCTGTCAGCAGTAGCAGTGCATTTTTCAATATTTTTCTGTTGCAATTTGTGTCAGACTCGGGTCTTATATTTCATACAATGCCACGCTTGACCATTTATTGATGTTCGGAAGCTTTAACCGGGGTGTCCCTTTTGCTGGAGAATATCTTAAGTTGCCCTAAATACTTAACCCTTTTTCCTTTTGTGTGGGAAATGTCGTTTCTGCAGTACCTATAAGATATTAAACCGATTAAAGCAGTCTTTGTAAAGAAATCTTTCAATTTGCTTCTGAGATGAGATATGTCATCGCCATCGGACCCTAGAAAGATATGTTTTCAGACCCTTTTTTTCACTGCATAAGTGTAATGTTATTCATAGTTATAAAGACCGAATTATCCATAATAAAATAATAATATAATAAGTAGATTGTTATGTAGCGCATTATAAAATAAACAAAATTCTCAATGCGCATCACATAGTACGGACGAATTGTAAGAGATGATTAAGAGATAATTGCAGATATAGATATGTTTATTGAGATATAGCGTACTACAAATAGGTGGGAAATGCACAATATATAAAATAATATGCAAATAATGAACAAAATATCAAATTACATTTAAAAATAGGTCACTAAAAAATAACAATATAAAATATATATGACGAAAGCGAAGTAATAGGCTACTGGACAGCGCAAAATATAATAAATCAAAGCAATACATGTTTTACTGAATACTATTACAATCATAATAGTGAAATTGAAATTAGATGACTGGAATTAAGATGACAAGAAGAGGAGTGAAACGTTACTTTAATTATGCACAGCCCAATTGAGTTAACGTTCTCTTTGTAAGTGACTATACTCAATTCTCTCCTCATTTGTTGTTCTCTCTTCCATTGACTATTTTTTCTTTCCTATCAACGTTCTGTTATATAAAATGTAATTTTCATAATAATATCTATAATGTTCTCTCGGTAACTGTGTTAACTTATTATGGGCGTTCCCAACTCAAGCTATGCTTTCCGGGTTATCGCCTCCTTCCGTATCTGAATTATTTACTGTATACTTTATGTTGAAATAATTGTTACATATATCATTTATATATACATTATGTTTCATATTGTACTGTTGAGAAGGAAGTAAATGTTAATAAATACAAATACAAATACAAATAACAAAACAGTTGGATCAAATGCTACTCTAAGAAAGATACACCATTGGTAGTCCATGGCATCTCATATTCAAAGCAAAAAATACAAGAACTGGGTTTAACATGAAGCCTATGGCATTGAAGGGAGTGGGTAGCTTTGTCTCTGATTCTGAAACAAAAACCTGGATTTAGCTCATGCTGCAATAGTAATTATAAACAGTTAGGTCAGTCAGGAATCCTGTGAATTCTACAAGCCGATCCTAACGGTTTTTATAACACTAAAGTCTATTAGGGTAAATGGGTATGGTTAAACCGGACACTCAAAGATCTTTACTTTTGAGGCACTTCATGATCATTTTGAAGGGCAATTTGTGTAGGGCTTCAATATTACACCATATCACAGACACTGATAACACATTGAGCCATGCTTCCCAGATTTAACATTGTTAAACGATGCCTTTGACGGGATTTTCATGCTTCTTTTGAAAACTAGATCATTGTTTTATTTCAAATGTCAGAGACAGGACTTACATAACATACATGTGATTCAGGCGATGTTTTAGTGATTTTTTTCTTTTAGTGAAAGACTAGAAGGAAGCCATACTGTATTACAAGCGCTACCGCACAAATTTCCTCTAGCGCCATCTCGGGTCGGCTGAAACTCGTGGAAACCATCAAACAGGACGGAATTTTAAAAAGCCGAAAAACTCTCTCGTGAAAAACATGTCAGCCAAATGTTATATTATTGAAGCAATATCATTCATTCATATCCGTAATCCAAATAACCCGAACGTCAGAAAACTGATAATCAATATCAGTATCATATCAATACGCACTTTGTCAAAGACTTCAATCAGGATTTTGAAGGGACAACACTGACCCTTTATAAACGCAAAAACAAAAATTTTCAACAATTACTAACAAAGGACTCACTTAAACAATTACCCATTGCGGGAAGTGGCATACAGAAATGTAAAGACAAAAGCTGCAAAGCTTGTCCTTCCATAAAAACAAGACTAATCACATTGCCTTAAAAACACCAGATCGAGGCGTTTACATTTACTTATCTGAATTATCTGCCATGGCAGAGGATAATAATATATTGGTGAAACGGGAGATACACCCCGACACAGACTTACTGTTCACATACAACATAATTATACGCCAATAACAATCACATCGATTCATGTGCTGACTCTCCACCTCTCTCTCTCTCTTCTAATTCAATATCTTACTTTATTTTCTAATTTACAGATTAGTGATCTACAATAATACAGATTACATGCACTCTTACACCTTAAAGCCACACTGTACTACTTGTAACTATTTGCTCCTTCTAGATAGCAAACAAAACCTAATCGGTGACCATTGGTCCGCCACGATCCTCCTTTTCTTATGTAAATTGAAAGCCGAGTTGATGAGATAGCCACCTGTCAGTGACCTTGCTGGGTGGTCTAATTCCTCCCTGCGAAACAAGTACAGAAGGCCTTTAAAATCTTAATCCTACGAAGAAGAGAGGAAAACTCAGGACAATCAAAGTCGTATATAAAATCAACCATTAATCCATAGGACAGCTTAATAATACTGGTACCTATTTGTACAGTGTTATCGTCCACCTGCATATACATACGCACCTATATAACACCATGTAAGGCTCACGTCACCTGATGATAATATAATAAAATCGAAAGCTTTTGTGAAGTTCAAACCAAGCTTCTTGTGTCTATATATATATTTAATATTTATGTCATCCCTACTAAAATCATATATACATATAGAACTAAAAGCAAGCTAAATTGTTGTCAAATACCAATCGCCTATATTAAATTCAATTCGTTTCGTTAAAACATTTAAAATTAAAAAAACAGTATTCAAATCATATATGTGTATGAACATTATTGATACAGTGTATATGGTCAAATGCCCCTAAAAACAAGGCTTGGTTAATGGGGCCCCCAATACATTGAGAAATATACATAGAGTAAACATGAGATACGAAACAAACTTAGTTTATACAAAAACAACATTAAAACATTAAGCACCGTTTATCCATACGACATCTCATAATCCTGGTACCTGTTTGAATACAACTGTGTGACCATTTACTTGTATATACATACAACTGTGTGACTGTGCGGGATCATACGAAGAACTTCTAGTACTGAGTTAAAATGCGAGATATTAATAAAAGATCAACGTGAAATATAAAGTTACTGATGTAGATTGCCCTCTACAACGAAGATGCCTGTTGTTTTTTTGCTGCATCTTTGATCGCATGGTACTTCAGAAACTTTAAGAATCCGCGACGCCCTTGCTGTATGTGAAAATGCAAACGAGATTCGATTTTAGATTATCAAATACAAAATGGGTGGAAAATATGGTAATATAACACGTTTGTTGACTCGGTTATTAAACGTTAGCGTTCTCATACAAGCAGTACATTGTAAAGTATTAATACACACACTTAACAACTAAATTATTCATACCTTTACCAAATTGTTGACTTTTTAAGTATGTGTACAATTGATTTCTCTCGATTCATGTTTCGTGAGAACGGTACCTTTTATCGTATAGCCTTGTTTTGATATGCAGCGATAAACCGCAGCGGTTTTTCTTTTCATGATGACGTGACATAGCTTCACATTATTTTACGTATCTGATTTGATTTGATTACTGTTTCTTCTGCAATTCATATAAATTAAAAAAAGAAAAAAAAAAGAATGAGTACTTTCTGACCATGAATCATATATAACCAAATAAACCAAACAATAATTATGAAGAAAAAAAAGAAAAGATTCATTGTCAGAGTATCATCATAGTTCATCAAACTTTACAATATTATTTGTTATTACAAGAACTGCCATTTTAAGCAAATTGCTTGAAAATACGAGAGCCCAAAACAAATTCTCTGAAATAGATCATATATTAAACAGAATGAACAACTTGGAAGCACTAATATATATATATATATATTACATCGTATATTTTCTTGTAATATCTTAGTATATCTTATTGCACATAGCTAAGTAAATACGCGTAAGACCTTTCTCATTTATTTGCACGTAATAAAATCCACGGTTCTGCGCCGGCCCGGGATTTTACCGCCTGCATATATCTCAACGAGCCCTTAGAATTATTATGGTGTTTCTAATGTTTACCTCGACCAGGAAATCCAGGTCTTCTGGCTGCGGATCGAAGTCGAAAGACTGATAGTAGACTGTGTTGATGAGCACTGTACGCTCGATATCTTCGCCCTGCAGTCGTCGACAGGATGGAAGAAAATTGATATTCAAATAATAGTGGTAATAATTTTGATAATGATGATAACGTCGGTAGAGATGATGATGTTGATGATGATGATGATAATAATGATAATAATAATAATAATCCTAACAACAAAAACAACAATAATAATTTATACAAATGAAAGTATTGGTGATAATAATAATAATGATAATAACATGCAAAATAATCATAATAATATTAATAATAATAATAATAATGGTGGCTTCTTATATAGCGGACATGTCCGTCACGTCGTGACGCTCCTGGCGCTGCCCCGATTAAGGACCCTACTAAAAAAGTAATGATAATTATAGTAATAATAATAATAATATTGATGATAATAATAAGAGTAATAATTAGAATGAGAATAATAACTAGAAATTTAATTCGTCATGGGGACGATTTAGGTGGTCTGTGTTCAATACCCAATAGATATTCAATAAATTTGAATATTTATTATATAGAGAAAGGGAGAAGTTATATAGACATGTAAACAATGGTCATGATTATGAACATAATGATGATCATGATAGTAATGGTGATCATGATCATCATCAGACCATGATGATCACGATGATATTGATGATCATGATCATGATCGTGAGCATGATCCTGACATCTGATTGAAAAAATGAGGGGACATTTCGATAACATTTAGTCTCAGCTACAACATACTCAAAAATCAACAAAAACCGAGCAGAAATAATGGCGATATTGCTCGCAAAAGACAAGAATGTAGAATCCAGATTTAAGAAAAAGTCATCTCCCATAAGGATTACAAGCAAAAAGTAATGGATCAAGTGATAATAGGGTAATAATAAATTAAATATAGTTGTTTATTACATTATTTGCGATTCTACGTGTTTTAATATTCAAATGAGATGGTACAGTGAAAGGTCAAAAAGAAAAAAAAAGTGAAGAAAAAAATTGTTGGAGACGCCCGGACTCGAACCAGGGACCTCGAGGTCGGAAGTCAAGTGCGTTACCGATATACCAAAACATCTCACATAGAGATTACACGTAAACGGAAAATGGAATTCTCAAATCCCACTTTGTAAGTGAAATATGAGCATGATCCCGGCATCTGATCGAAAAATAAAGGCCACATTTGTGATAGCTTATTATCTCAGCTACAACATACTCAAAGCTCAGCGTAAACAAAGATAAAACGACGGAGATATTGCTCGCGAAAGACGAGAATGTAGAATCCAGTTTTGAGAAAAAGTCATGTCCCATAGAGAATACACGCAAAATGTGAAAAATTGACATGCCTCCTTTAATCTTATAAATACGCCATGATGCCATTGTCAAAATGAAATATCGTGTTCACTGCATTTGTAGAAAATATTCTCAGGTAGAACATATCAAAATTTGAAAGAAAATTGATCATTATTTACAGAGATACAATCAATTTTCTAAAAATCTGCTGACGTCATAATATGAAAATTAAAATTTTGAGTTTGGAGGCCATTATGATGACGTCATGAGTTAATTGAGGGTCAAATGAGACATGAAATCATATCTCTAACTCATGCTTTTTCCAACCATGATATAAAAGTTGGGGTCAATTGACTCTCTGAAGAGCTATTTGGATTTTTAAAATGGGATGTTTTTGATCAAATTTGCATTATATTGCCCATAGCAGCCCGCGCGGATTTTGAACTTTGACGCGCGCTCACGGCCTTATAAAAGGTCAAGAGTGACTGAAATTAATATAAATTGTCATTTACGGTAAGAGGAATCTAATTCATGTAAACAAATTGAATTTGACGTTTTCTGCGCGCTGTGCGCGCGCGCAACGCGCGCGGGGAACACGTACGGACGGAAAAATTTGAAATGCTTAAAATGACCTGATTCGTACTCTCGTTCAAGAGTCAAGTGATTTTGAGCATTTTAAAATTTTGACGTGCGCGTACGTGCGCGTCATGACCTTTATGTGACCTTTGATGACATGCGTTGTTGACTCTTGACCTGAAGTGTATGTGATATGAATATGAATGACCTTTGCTTATGCGTCATGAAGATATGATGGATAACGTGATTTCACAAAATGGCGCCTGGATGACGTCACGAAGACCTGATGACCTTGAAAATGTTTCTGTCACGTCTCATGACAATGACCTATGATTGTGCAAAAATTGAACGAAATTGATCAAACTGATCTTGAGTTATCTTGTCCACAAAAAAGTGAAGAAATAAATAAATAAATAAATAAATAAAGAAAGAAAATTCTGACGAAAACAATAGGTGATCTGTCGTTGACAGACCACCTAATAACGGCGATATTGCTCGCAAAAGACAGGAATGTAGAATCTAGATTTAAGAAAAAGTCATCTCCCATAAGTATTACAAGCAAAAAGTAATGGATCAAGTGATAATAGGGTAATAATAAATTAAATATAGTTGTTTATTACATTATTTGCGATTCTACGTGTTTTAATATTCAAATGAGATGGTACAGTGAAAGGTCAAAAAGAAAAAAAAAGTGAAGAAAAAAAATTGTTGGAGACGCCCGGACTCGAACCAGGGACCTCGAGGTCGGAAGTCAAGTGCGTTACCGATATACCAAAACATCTCACATAGAGATTACACGTAAACGGAAAATGGAATTCTCAAATCCCACTTTGTAAGTGAAATATGAGCATGATCCCGGCATCTGATCGAAAAATAAAGGCCACACTTGTGATAGCTTATTGTCTCAGCTACAACATACTCAAAGCTCAGCGTAAACAAAGATAAAACGACGGAGATATTGCTCGCGAAAGACGAGAATGTAGAATCCAGTTTTGAGAAAAAGTCATGTCCCATAGAGAATACACGCAAAATGTGAAAAATTGATATGCCTCCTTTAATCTTAAATATACGCCATGATGCCATTGTCAAAATGAAATATCGTGGCGACTGCATTTGTAGAGAATATTTTCAGGTAGAACATATCAAAATTTGAAAGAAAATTGATCATTATTTACAGAGATACAATCAATTTTCTAAAAATCTGCTGACGTCATAATATGAAAATTAAAATTTTGAGTTTGGAGGCCATTATGATGACGTCATGAGTTAATTGAGGGTCAAATGAGACATGAAATCATATCTCTAACTCATGCTTTTTCCAACCATGATACAAAAGTTGGGGTCAATTGACTCTCTGAAGAGCTATTTGGATTTTTAAAATGGGATGTTTTTGATCAAATTTGCATTATATTGCCCATAGTAGCCCGCGCGGATTTTGAACTTTGACGCGCGCTCACGGCCTTATAAAAGGTCAAGAGTGACTGAAATTAATATAAATTGTCATTTACGGTAAGAGGAATCTAATTCATGTAAACAAATTGAATTTGACGTTTTCTGCGCGCTGTGCGCGCGCGCAACGCGCGCGGGGAACACGTACGGACGGAAAAATTTGAAATGCTTAAAATGACCTGATTCGTACTCTTGTTCAATAGTCAAGTGATTTTGAGCATTTTAAAATTTTGACGTGCGCGTACGTGCGCGTCATGACCTTTATGTGACCTTTGATGACATGCGTTGTTGACTCTTGACCTGAAGTGTATGTGATATGAATATGAATGACCTTTGCTTATGCGTCATGAAGATATGATGGATAACGTGATTTCACAAAATGGCGCCTGGATGACGTCACGAAGACCTGATGACCTTGAAAATGTTTCTGTCACGTCTCATGACAATGACCTATGATTGTGCAAAAATTGAACGAAATTGATCAAACTGATCTTGAGTTATCTTGTCCACAAAAAAGTGAAGAAATAAATAAATAAATAAATAAAGAAATAAAGAAAGAAAATTCTGACGAAAACAATAGGTGATCTGTCGTTGACAGACCACCTAATAATAATAATAATGACATTAAATCTGATAATTATATTAATAATGAAATATTACGACTTCTAATATCAACAAAAGAAAGAGAACACTCACCCCAAGGAAGGCTCGCTTGACGTTCATAAGTAGCGCCTTAAAGATACCTGTCGCAAATTCAGTCGCACTGTTGATGTTTTGTCGACCAGATCCAATGTGTTGCGTTTGGAGCCCTACGCCCTTCTTGTCAGCCAGCCTCATCAATTCACCGAAGTCAACCTAATAGGTGAAAATTGTGAAAATAATTTGGAAGCTTTTTGCATTCTATGTGTGTAAGGGTTGAAGAATGTCATTGGAAAAAATAAGTGTTCTGAAAAGAGCTTACTTCGAATCGCCGGGTCATCGCTTTCGATCGTGATTATTCCGTGAATAAATGTGTATGTTTTCACAAAAGGTCGGGTAACGTACGCGACTATTCAGCCCGACGCGATGATCCGATGATTCGAGGTAAGCCGCACGCTTAATTTGGACCGAACTTTCACGCCACATTTCGTGTAGTCCCATATACACAATTCTGTGTCTAGTGCAGGTCACTTTCAGCAAGTCTTGGTCTATTCATATGTTGTATAACTGTCATTATCCCACAAACCTTGACTCATGTAAAACCTACCTGAACAAAAGTTACTATGTTCATGTTTCCAAATCAACTGTAACTTCACTTTTAATTTTAATAATGTGAATTTTAATTGTATATAAGTTTTTTTTCTGACGTGCCATTTTTATTGCGATTGGTTTGATTGATAGTCATAATTGTTCTTTTATTCACAGGGCCCCGTGGAAGACCAACTGATGTTAAATTGGCTACCATTTTAATATCAATACATAAGTAAAAGTAATAAATAAACATCTCAGTTCGCATCACTTATCATGCCCATACACAGTTTGAAGATATATTTATTTGCACCTCTTTTCACGAAATGAACGTGACAAAAGGGTCTATTCCAGATAGGGAGCATTATAAACATAATTAAATAAAATGATACCAGAAATGGTGCACTGATCTACCTTGCCATCGTCGTTGACATCTAGATCTTCGAAGACTTTTTCAGCTTTAGCGTCCTTGCCGAACAGGGTAAGAATATCTTCCTGGGTGAACACGTTTGGCTAGATCATGAACGAGAGAAAGAGAAGCCAGAAAGAGGGAGAGAGGGGAGAAATTCGATCATGGTTTAGTATTTTGAAGGGTATATATTGTGCAATGCGAACGATAACAAGTTCAGGTTATGTAGCGGGAATCAATTAAAAAACAAATGTAACCTAGACATTAAATATACATTGTAATACTAAAATAAACAAATCGTAAAGAAGGATTGCAACATAAACTAAACTTGAAGGCATGGTAATCCTTTATCAAACTTCATAATTCCTTAATACAAGTATGATGTTGAGGATGGGAGTGAAAAAGATGTATGAGAGGATGACGGGAGGAGATGGTAAATAGAACGATAAAGAGTGATAGCTGTGCTAAAGAGACAAAGAGAATTAGGCAGAAGGTAGAAGGGAGGGGATGAAAGACATAGTACAGAATTAGAGGGAGGGAGGAGGGGATAAAGAGGAAAGGAGAGACAGAGACAGAGAGAGAGAGAGAAGACTGGCGCAAGCTTTGATACCTCAAGGAGAGGGACATCGTACTCTAAGAGAGTAGACAATGAAAAGTGTGGACATTTCGTAGGAAAACTGGCGCATACACAACTGCCTTCAAAGGCTTCAATAGCGCAGGTAATAACACGATCAAATAATTCCTCTGTGAAACGGCCATAGTTCATGCAGTACAAGATGCGACATAAGGCATTATTGGGGATCATTATCACCTACGTCATTACATCACTTGACTATCATGCACCGTCAGTTTAGTTAACGAAATGCATGGAACTCTTCGTTTACCATCACATCTTCATACGACGTCTCTCTCTCTCTCTCTCTAAAAAGAACACAAGGCTTGCGTCAGAAAAATGACGTCTCGTGTGTTACGGGGTTGATATAGAGGATAACGTATAGACCTACGTACATCCTCGAAGGCGGCCTTAAGCTCGCCAAGAGCAATCTCTGAGTCACCTTCACCATCATCATCATCACCATCACCATCACCATCACGGTCCTTCTTGTCCTTCTTGTCATGCTTGTGCAGAGCATCCCAAAAGTGCTCCATTGCATCCGCCATCTTTTCGTGTTTCTCCATGTCCGTTTTCCTGTTTTGCGTCATCGGATTCAGTCGATGGGCTCTACAACATTGAAACAACATTCAAAGAATCCAAGGTGAAAGTATGCATTTGGTTGATAAGGCAAAAAAACAACCATTTGGTTGTCCTCAATTGCTTTTCTGGAGTAGAGGCGGGTGGGTGGATTTGTTATTTGTATTTTTTTTATTGATTTTTTTTTTATTTTTGTCTTTCTTTAATTTTTTCCCCCATCTTTGGTTTATTTTTTTATTTTTAAAAATTATTTTTCTATAAAAAAATATAAAAATCTTTGAGATGTCAAGCATTTAAACAAATATAGTCAATACAACAGTTTGGTAAAAGACTAGTTTAATATCATTTTTTTAACAAATGTACAATTAATATCAACACCAACACAGAAAGTATTTTTGGCTTTAAAATGCATTATGTTCCCAAGCAAAACAGCGTTACGGGTGCGTGCATGCGTTCAAGTGCGAGTTTGCAGGGTTAAAAAAAATGTTTACGTGTAAATATTAGTAAACCCAACTTTCTCGGGCTGAATGCAGCAAAAATTGCTTTAAATAATATTTAAATCATTATATCAATTATTTTGTTGGGAAATAATTTCGGAAAATATCAAGCATAAGTTTTGTTAAATATATATTTTCTCACCCTACTTCTTTAGTGTAGATATAACATTAATTGCGTGTGCGGTGCATTTTTATTCAGTAGTCATTTTAGTTTTAGTAGTCTCATCGGGTGCGAAGTTTATACAATGAAAAGTGTGTAAGACAGAATTGCATACAAAAAAAACCAAACTGGCAACGGGACGCATTTTGATCCGTGCAAAATGCATAAAATGGTATGTTTGGATTTTAAAATTGCTCCCCCCAAAAAAAAAATTACACAAAATAATAAATAAATTACGAGCTGCCCGAAAATGACGAGCGGGCGGTCGAGGACAACCAAATGATTTCTTTTTGGGCCTAATGCTGTTGATACACCGATACTTTTGTTTTATTGTATGGAGCAGAAACATGATCTTTAACCAAAGATATGGAGAAAAAAAACCACATCATTTTAAATTTGGGTACATGGGAATGATAAGAACATCAACGGGGTGGGCAATTTCCCGGGAAATACTTGGAAATACTTGGAAGGTGCTTAAATGCGTACCATTGAATTTCCATTGTGAAATAGAAAACAAAGCGATGCCTTCTTTTTGCAGAAAGAACTCCGTCTCCTACGACAATGCTACCTGAGATGCAAGCTATAGTAATACCGTGTGAGTCAAAAAATGGGTTTACACCCTAGAAAATTACGAATTATTTTAAAACTCATCTATGAACAGTAAATTATTATACATCTTATGAAAGAGTGTTTCATCACAAATCATTTGGTATCATTTTTGTGTGGTTTGTGGTAAAAATCGACTTGCGCCAAAGTGATGGCTACAGCATGTATTATGTTGGGATTAGCAGAGTGAGTGAATGAATTTAATGTATCAAATGAAATAATATTCGATATTTGATATGTGTGTCATGATTGATTTTGTTAGGGATGTTATTTGGATCTGCAAAAACCGATTTAATACCTAAATCCCAATTGTTTTATTTAAACATCACATAAGATACTTTGGCGCAAGTCGAATTTTGCACACTCGCAAACAATGCCTCATATTCATCCAAGCGTGAACACATACCACACAAAAATGATACCAAATGATTTGGGATATAACACCCTTTCATGAGATGTATAATAATTTATTGTTCAAAGATGATTCTACAAATAATTAGGAATTTTCTAGATGTAATTTTTTTTTGACTCACACTGTAGTAAAAAATAATAGTAAAACTAATGTAGTACAGGGGGTCCTAAGTTGAAATTATTTCTAAGTGTGACTTAACACTTATGGAAAGCCATTAGCATCTATGAAAATATTTTGTAAAAGTTGTTTTAAAAGGCATAAAATGTTGATTCAAATCATTCATATTTTCTATCATCATGGAGATTTCATGTTTTTAATGTGGAGTCAAAGAAAAATCTAAAATACTTAATGTTTTCTGTTGAATATATTTCATTTCAGGCTACAAATGGCTCCCCGTAATGTTTAAGTCCAACTTAGAGTTAAGTTCGACTTAGAATCTTTGTGGAACACCCCCCTTGGACTCTTACTCGACGAGTTTGGTGGCAGGTAATGGAGATGTGATGGCCTCTAAATCCGAGTTGGTAGGCAGTACATGTGAATCATAGTCACTATACTGTTACAAGAGCGAAGAGTGTGAAAGAGAGAAAGAGAAAAGGCCCAATTGGACATCATTAGCAATCCATTAATTTTTAATCCAACACTCCCGAAATGTAATTATAATAAGAATGTATTTTTTAAATAGATTTAAACAAATATATATTTTAGTTCACATATATTTCCCTGTAATAAAACCATAATATATGACAAAGAAATATTTATTCACTTTTCCTTAACCGACAAAAGCAACACGAGACAGTGCACTCTAGCCCACCCCCCCCCCCCCCGGAATAGAACTCTAGTGCTGCAATAGTTTGTTTTCTCAATGATGATCTGAAATACCTTTCCGACGGTTCGCTTGTAAAAAAAAAAATCTTCCTTTGTACATATTACTTTGATATGGATGATGAATCAAATTATTGTGAATTTCACTTCAATAAATTCATCTGACTTCATTTGAATTGATAGAAAAAGTACTTACAATGATCATTCCAAAAGTCTTTTCATTGGGGTCTCCTCCAAACCTCTTCTTCTTGGTGAGCAGTTTGGCCCCATCCCGTAGAGGGCGCATCTTCTTGAAAAAAGAATCTTTCGGCTTCATTGACAGCCACCATCCTAAGAATGAATGGAAAATGTTATTCACGTCGGGTGCATACTGGGTGCACACTGTCTAACGACCGTGTCAGCGAATACTGCGGTCTTTGGTTGGTCAAAGGAGGGTAAAATCGTACTTTCCGACCCGCCCCCCCCCCCCCCAAAAAAAAAATGTTTTATAGATATATCGACTGCTATGAGAGGCATCGCTGTTTCGATAGGCTCAAGGGGACTTTACATCCTGATATGTCTCCGAGACGCGCCGAGGGGTTGGTTATACCAGGATGTAACGTCCCCTAGAGCCAGTATAGAAACAGTTATGCTAATATCAAAGCAGTCGATATATGTTTTATATACCGAATTCACAAACAAATCTAGAAAGAATTCTTACCCTATCCTTTGCTTGAGTAAAGACTAGTTAAAACATCACAGAAAAATCTGAGACACTGTCTGTAAATCATTGCTGGAAAAGTTGCCTGAATGTTACGATTATTCGGGAATCGCAGACAAAAAGCACTGTATGGTATCCACGCTCGCACAAAGAAACGTTTTACATGAAAACCAATGGGGATCTCAGCAAAATTTATTTATGCGGCCCGTTACTCGGTTCCACGGGCATCTTTTAAAAATCTATTGACCCGTAGGCGGGCATACGGGCATCTTAACCAAAAATATTGACCAGTAGGCGGGCATGGCTAAAATCATGATTCCAATTTCGACCAATTAGATGACTAGATTTATTCAACATACTAAAGAGAGGTATATAAATATTTATATCCCTCGTGTATAGCTTTTTGCATTACGATTTTTACAGAGCACGAAAAGGGAATATTTTCACCGTCAATTTAAGAGCGGGAGAAAATCTCCAATTTGGTGTGGTATAGTACATTCTGGAATCCACTTTTTTTGTTTTTCCCCGTGATTATTGATATTTCTGCGATCGATATCAACATTTCTTCAATTTTCGAGGCGCTGTGCAACGAGCGCGACAGCTCATTCTCCGGCTTGAAGTTTCTTCAGCCGGTATGGTGTGCACAGCCATCGGAGGAGTTCTGGCACGGCGTGCGCGTAGGATAGCTCATTGTAAAAACATAGTTGGATAAAATGGCTGCTTCCAGTACTGATGACCGTTTTGAAATGGCTGCCGACTATTCCCTTTTCTACCTGTTAAATGTGGAAAAACTGTTGAAATTTAACGAAGGAAATGACAGCAAAAACACGAAGAAACAGATCAGCTAGGTAGGTCTACGAACTTTTTGTGTTCTGGGATCTTTGTAAGCAGAGGCGGCGGAGCGACTTCCAAAGTGGGGGGGCACCAACAAAAAAGGGCACTTTCTGGAAAAAAAAAAGGGCACCTTCAAAGGGAAATCTCAAAGGGAAAATATACAATTTGTTAGACATTGGTATATACACCTATATTGTGATTACATTATCGGGGATGATTTCAATATTTGTTTTTATTTATACATCATATAAGATTTTGCGTATCATCTTTGCAGTTGAGTGTGATGGTCTAAAAATTCATTTGCGAGCGAGCAAAGCGAGCGAGAATTCTTTTAAAGATTTATGAGGTCGCAGTGCAAAAAAAATACATCTTATAAAGAGGAATGACCCAATCCTGATGGTGTTATATAAGCACATTCTCATAACGGAAGACTGAAAAGATCTTTGATAAGTTACATAATTATAACATCTATAACTACGAGCGAGCGTAGCGAGCGAGCCTTGGGGAAAATTGCTTTTAGTCGCTTGAAATTAGGGGCACGTTTGATGATGAGAGGAAAAGGGGACACTTATCGAAAGGGTTAAGACAGTTATTAAAAAAGAAAAGGAGCACGAAGAGTACAAAGGCTAATTATCAGAGGTGAAAATGGGGCACTTCTTACACCTTAAAAAAGAGGCATGCACCAGGGATGAAAAGGAAATGGGCATTTGTCGATGGAAAAGAAGCGCCCATTAGATTTTGATAGGGGGCATTTATAAGAAGTGAAAAGGGGCATTTATGAAAAAGGGATAGGGTCTTTATTAGAAAAGAATTTGGGCACATATCATTGTTAAAAGGGTAATGCGAAGGGGAAGTGGCTCTTATTAAAAGGAAAAAGAGGCACATATTAAAATAAACGGGGCACTTATCAAAGACGAAAAGGGGTAACTATGAAAAGGAGAAGGGACACTTATAAGGAAAAAAAAGAGCATTTATTGGGAAGGAAAAGGGGGACGTGTCAAAATAAAAGGGGCATTTATAAGAGATGAAGGGAGCACTTATCAGTCAAAGTAAAACGAGTATCTCTCAGAATTGAATAGGGTCATTTACAAGGGATGAAAAGGGGCACTTATGAGAATGAAAAGGAACTATTTTCATAGATGAAAAGGAAAAGGGGCATTTATGAGAAGGGAAAGGGGCTCTTCTTTAAATGGGGGCACTTATCATAAGCAAAATGGGCACTTATTAAAAGGGAAATGGGGCACATGTGAAAATATAAGGTGCGCTTATCCAAGTTAAAAAGGGGAAGGGGCACTTTTTACAAAGGAAAAGGGGCACTTGTCAAGGCAAAAAAAGGGAACCTCTCAGATTTAAATAGGGCCATTATCAGAGGTGAAGGGGGCGCTTATCAAAAGTGAAAAAAGGGCGCTTCTCGTATCTAAAAAGGGGGACTTACTAGAGATTAAAAAAGGCACTTATGAGAATCGAAAATGGACACTTATTGCAAAGGAAAATGGGAACTTTTCAAAAGAAAAGGGGTACGTGTCAAAATAAAAGGGGCACTTATTAGAGGTGGATAGGGGAAGAAGCACTTTTCAAAATGAATAGGGGCACTTTTCAAAATAAAAGGGGCACTTTTCCTCTGTAAAAAGGGGCACTTGTCAAGGTAAAAGGGGCACTTTTCCTATGCAAAAAGGGGCACTTTTAGGGTACTTGAAAAAGTGGGAGGGCACTGTGCCCCCCCTGCCCCCCCCCCTCCGGGAGCGCCGCCTCTGTTTGTAAGGATATAAAAGCCGATTTTGATGCTGATCTTGAGGATAACGAAACCCTAGACCTCCTTCTCTCGCAGTTCTACGCTGGAGCTCTTTTCTTTCTTCCCATATCTTCCCTTTTTGCTCTTTTCTTTCTTCCCATTTCTTCCCTTTTTATTCAATTTAGGCTTATGCTGCTGAATGCTCACGGTCATATTAAATGTTTCTTTGTAATCGCGAGATGCTCATAAGGGATATAAAACAGATATACATTGTCTTTCTTGGCTCTAGTAAACTATGATCATTCATAGGAATAAATAGTAACTTTCCCTCGAGGCAAATTTATATCAACTTTGCCTCGGGAAAGTTATTATTTATGCTTCTTCATCAGCTCATAGTTTTTGCTAGATTCTCGAAATCCTTGATTCAGAATGGCAGGGTAACTTCTTCGTCTTAGGGGCAATCGACATCACAGCCTTAATCACAATGATGCTTTATTACGTACCGGTGTCAATTCATTAGTTCATATTGAAATGTCAAGGAAAGCCACGCCCATTAAGCGTGATGCGAGAAGGTACGTTCTAGGTTTGTAATTTTCTTAAGTAGAGAGGAGACACTGAGGCAGGAGAACCCCTATAAATCAAATACACCCCCTCCCCACCTCTCCCGGAATCCCTCATTTGTTTAGTGGTTTCATTTTCTTTTCTTTTTGCATCCAGAAAGGCCTTTTATTTCAAATTTGGTGGAGTATATGAATTTGCTTTCAATCAAAAAACAGTTTTGGACCCATCATCCGATCTGCCCATGTAATCACTCTGCATGTATTAGCCAATGTAGAGGTGTCGTGGTCGAGTGGATATGATACCGGACTGTGGATCACAAGGTCCGCGGTTCGAGTCCCGCTGCGGCACTTATGTCCTTTGGCAAGACATTAATCTACATTTGCCACACTCAACCCAGGTGAGGTGAATGGTACCTGGTAGGATTAATCTTTGAAATGCACTGTGCGCTGATAACGGCTGCCGGAGCTAAAGCCAGGGTAATAATTTTCAAAGCTCTTTGGAAGCACATAAATATGTTATTTCTTAACGTATTATGCGCTTTACAAGAACTGAATATTATATTATTATTATATTTTTATTATCGCTTACCATCAAAGCAATGGACGGGGTAATTGCATATGACGCCCCCATCAATGTACGTGTCGGTTCGGTCCATGTATCTTTGCGTAACAGGAAATAATACACCTGGATGGAATGAGAGAGAGAGAGAGAGAGAGAGAAAGAAAGAGAGAGAGTGAGAGGGAGAGTGTGAGAGAGAGAGAGAGGGAGATAGAGAGTGAGAGAGAGAGAAATTGGAAATCTCAACAAGCAACGTAACTTCAAATATATTTATAATAAACAAAACAAATATTGAATTTCTTCAACAAAGTAAAATATGTAGTGATACAGAAAAGGTAGGTGATGTGGAGTCCAAAATTAGAGTACTATGCTTCCGAGTATTTTCTGATGTCAGATTGATTACAAGTGACCATGCACTCCTTCAAACGGTCAAGGACTATTCTTCCGTAGTATGTTTAATGAAAATTCTAGGTCACAAACTTTTCGAAGCGTGACCAGATTCAAAGTATTCTTAAATGGGGGCATTGATGTATGTAGAATAAACAGGATTAAGATCCTGTAAAAGAAGAATAAGACAAATAAGTTAAGATTATACCTTATGTCTAGACGTTGCATAATGCATTTCGTATTAGTATTATCTTCCATCTCAGAGTGATTATAGACGTTATTTATATGGATGTCACAGATTTAGCTGTCGGGTCTTAGAAAATAATGCTTTAAAACAAATCGAACGAGCTGTTTATTACTTTATTCAGGGTCTGTTTCTACATTTTATTCTATTTTCATCGCCAACCCTCGAAAACTAATTTGTAATGCATTTCACAAACATAAGTTTGCATAGGATAACTATATATATATCTACATGTATATGTATATTATTTAGTGGGCTTATTTTAGTATTAGGCATGTTTGTCTTTTAATGGATTGTGGAAAATAAATAAATGAAATAAAATGACAAAGATAATGACGATTAACGTACAACAGCCTCATGGGTCACCTTTTGAAATTGTTGACATATTATGTAATCTGACAATTGAAATTGCCCTCCAGTTGGTCCCTCGAAGTCTATATGACCATGTTATTTCGAATTATGCAATCATACATTACAACAATATGTTGTTTAAGCATGGACCTAGTAGGTCCATGGTCAAAGTAAGGGAGAGGATCTTCATTCTCCATTTGCAGGTGGTTATAATACGCTGACACCAGACTTGATGCAGATACAGGTATCAATGAGTGTATACGTCTGCACACAGCGAAACCGTAGGCCAATCAAGAAATGTAATATCTCCTCGTCTCCCGGAGAATCTTCGGGTAATGCAAATGGCAGATAATGACTTAACCAAGCATAAGGGGAAAATACAGAGCATTACTTAAAGCCTATTCCTTATAAAACTGAAGGCGTATCCTATCAATTCTTGAAATCAAGAAATGATTTTTGTTTGTGTGTGTTTGTAAAGCAATGGTCTCGATGTCTTGATATCAAGAAATAGGAATAAATGTTAAAACGGCTTGCCATAAATACGCAGGAATACGCAAGCCAAATACGCAAAGTTGTAACTGATGCATAACAAAACTTGCCTGGTATAGATGTGGACATTCTGACTGCGAGTCGAATAGGCATGTCTGGAGTGGTCTTCACGTGGCAGTATTCTTCCATCATTGTACTGAGGTTGGTTACCACCACGCACAGTTCTATCTTCTTCTTATTACCCTCATTATCCTTATGATCGTAAAGATCCTGTACGAATAAAAATGATATATTTTTAGGTATGTTTAAAGAGAAGGTTGGATTTTGAAAAGTGGCCACAAATAATTTGTGAGCGTTATCATTTTTATGCAAGTGGGGATCCGAAGAACATCAGATACAAAATGTTCCCTGGAAAGCATAGCTCTTCAAATGCCTTAATATTATAAATATAGCATGTAACGTCATACAAATCATGACAGTTTTGTATGCCACATGTTCGTGTAGTCTCATATACATCTTTCTGTGTACAGTGCTTGTAACTTTACCAAGACTGGGCCAAACGTCTTATCATTTTTTATGATTCTGGAACCTTGCAGTACACACCAATACATTTTCTGATCGATTCCACAACGTTTCTTTTACAATGCAATCGCATGACCAGAACTCAACAAATTAGTTGCCATCGCGTTTATTTTCATTTCATTTTTATATTCAATATTATTACATTTTAAATTAAGGAATTTCAATTAAAACCACATATATCTGATCACGAAAAAGTAGAATAATTGCAAATGAACCTTGATATATATTCTGCTGATAAATTGGGAGGTCCAGTAAATAAGAAGACCTTGTAAATTGTGGAACCCTCAGAAAAATGATAACTGAGAAAAGTTCAAGTCGATAAACAAACAAAAGAAGAAGGATAAAGGAGCCAACAGAGACAGCATTCACATGAACACGTATGCTAATGACTGTGTAAAGGTACAAATTCAGTGAAGTGAAAAAAGAAAGGAAATACGGACTGCATATGTAATGGAGAAAGAGGAGAGAGAACGAGAGAGATGGAGAGAGCACAACATTACACAGGCATGCACATCCTGGAATTTCTGGGAGGAGGAATTTGTTGGAATATTGCAATACGTATTCCTATGAAACGCCATGCAGCTAGCGCTTGCACACATCCTCACATTCACACACGCACACGCAAACACAAACACATACACAAGGTAAACTATCCCCCAAAACGGTCAGAATCTGGGAAACAATCATAAGTGCATATTCGGCGACATGCGTGAATACACGTGAATATGGTTTTACATACGTTTGAATCAGATGATGGGGAACTTGTAGTAATGACGGATTCGTAAAACGACACCCTGATTTACCTTGAAGGTTGCATCCGCTTTTCCCAGTTTCTCTTTTATGGCGTCACCAAGAAACTTGTCGATAGCTTTGCCTGGATGCCATCCCATGTGTAGGTACAAGTTTGGTACCATACTCCACTGTCCAAATGATGCATCTGTAACAAATGCCACATGGTTAGATAATGATAATAATAATAATTAGAAAAAATAATAATAATAATAATGGCTTATTGTGTAGCATCTAGTTCTTACATGTTTATCACAGTTTCTTTCTCACTATCTATTTTGATTCAGTTTTTGTCATGTTACTTGATTCCATTACCATACCATGCTTATAATGAAATGTTAGTATACTTTAACTGTTGTTCTTTTGTGTAATATTATATTAAGTTAATGTATTCCCATGTTTTTGTTTAACCTATTTTTATAGTTGATTGTTATCATTTTGTAAAACCATGCATAAACTGTGTAATATTACAATTTGATATTGTACATTTCTAATTGTAATTTATGTATTTTTCATGTGCTGTTTTTATAATCAGGGCTTTGTGGAAGACGAGGTTTTTATTGTTGTAACTGAACAGACTACCCTGAATAAAGAAGTGAAATGAATAAATAAATAGTCCGTTATCCACGGCTTCTGAAATTGCCTGAGGTTGATATTTTCGAGAACTATGGAGTCACCAACAAACTAGCACGACCAGGATGCAATCCAATGTGTCTTAAGAAGTTTGTTATCTTACTTCTACCATGGGCCTACTATATGCAACAACCCGTGAGTGTAGCATCTGTAACAAATATAACAGGATGATTTAGAAAGATATAGACGCCTCCTTTGATATCAATAATAATAATGATAATGATAATAATAATAATAATGATAATAATAATGAAAATTATAATGAGAGGAAGAACAACAATAATACCTAAAACAACTTCTATAATAGATTCTTGTATAGAATTTGTATCCGTTATACAAGGCTACAGAAATTGCCTTCAGTTGAAATTACGTTCGTGTTATAATGACTCTGATGTATGCATGTTCGAGAGATGGGGAAGGGGCGGTGCCGAGTCCCCCTACCCCTAGTTTTGTTTAACGAAAGAAATTTGCACTTCACAAGCTGCGCTCTTCTTCCTTACCTAACAATCCCTTGATTTGCGGCCCTTTGAGAATTTCTTCGAATTTGTCAGGTCCATGTCCCACGGCGAGGAAACAAGCAGTAAACGCCCCTATGCTGGCACCGCCGAATCGACGAAGCTTTTTCAAGTAACCTCGCTTTCCCATCTCCTGTAATAGTACATGGTTGTATGTTAAAAAATTATGCTGTTCCTACCAACAATGCCTTATCCCTCTAAATTATCTATTACTCATTTTTCTACAGCTATTGCTACTACTACAACAACTTTGACGACAATTATTATAATTATTATTATCATTATCCTTACTATCATTATCTTCATTATGTATTAGCCTAATAATGTTAATGATTATTATTAATATTCATTATAATTATTAGTATTATTGCTATTACTACCACTATACTACTGTTACTAAATGTCCTCAATATTTGCCACTAAAGTTTTCTTTTCATTTAATCTTCTGGACTCCAGGGGAGAATAGTTTTGTCATTATTAACACAGCTGAATGGGCTATCCAGCCATTCAGTGTATTCTTGATTTTATATGTACTGTCCAGTTTAAGCTATCTAAAAAATAAATACGATATAACACCATACCATATCACATCAATAACAACTACAACTATTTCTACTCCTATGGCTGTTGCTGCTACTGCTTTTATACTCCTATCATTTTCTGCTCCTTTTTACACTTCTATAAAGTCATTTTTCTTAGCGCTTTGTTATTTTGCGGATGTCTTTTCCTAATTTCATCTTTTTTATGAAATTAGTTCCCTTCCAAAAAAGAAGATGTCTTAATTAATGACACATTTTGCTGTTCCGACGCATATGTCAAGAAAAGAAACCATTGATATTACTATTACTATTCCTTATACCATTATTTGTAGCTATTTCTCGTATTACTAATAGAATGGTGAATTGTGACGTCATCAAAAAAAAATCTATTTTTGGAATTTCTCAATCATAACATTACCAGCCAGAGCAATATAACAGGGAGTTCCTATAGGACATCTATTTATTTCAGATGGTCATATCTCCGCCAATACTTAAAGCCCCTCTGTCCTACTTGTAGCTACTTGCCTCTTTTTCTTATGTTAGTTGAGAGCTGGGTTAATGAGATAGCCACCTATCAGTGACCTTGCTGTGTGGTCTAATCCCTTCTGGCCCAGTAGTAGTGACGGTTTTTAACATATTCAATTGGTTTTCGACATTCGGACAGTATTTTTGATGCTCTTTCGAAAAATGAAGAAAAATTGAGAAATTCTAAAAAATTGTTTATTATGATGTCACAGCTTAGGTACTCTATATGACTCAGTAAACTGGTAATCCATTGCCTGCTGGAACCGGTTTACCGCTGTATTAAGCATATGGCAGTGAATGAATTCAGCAGACAACAGGTTAACACAAATATACATTTTAACACAATTTCTCACCTTTATGGCGCCAATATAAGCGTTTCCCTGGGCGCCGCCGCCTTCGAGAATAAGGTTCTCAAACGGGAAGTCATAATCTTTAAGAATCTCATCAATGTCTGAGAACTCGTCTTCAAATATGTCGTTTCCAGTTGCTGTGTCGTCGGCTTCATCTCTCGCCGGACTAGGAAATAAATAATAACGAGATTTATACTGGTGAACACGAATGTATTCCAATGTGTGACATTGAAACGTGACGATGATGATTATTGTAATTCTGCCGGGGCTAAAGATGATAAGGACGATGTTAATGATGATTTTAACTTGGCAATGATGATAGTAATGTTGATTAATGGTAATAATAACTACAACATGTACTTCTACTACTACTGATAATAATAATAAATATCATCATTATACCAATAGTAATGCTTCTTCTTCTTCTTCTTCTTCTTCTTCTACTACTCCTACTACTACTCCTACTACTACTACTACTACTACTATTACTACTTCTACTTCTACTACTACTACTTCTACTTCTACTTCTACTGCTACTACAACTACAACAACTACTACTACTACTACTAATACTACTACTACTATTTTAACTATTTCAACTACCACTAATAATGAAAAGGGTAGTGGTAATAACAACCACAATAATGATGATTATAATAGCAATTAAAATATTATTACTACTACATGAACTACTACTACTACTACTACTACTACTAAAAATAATAATGATAATAATAATAACAATCATACCAATAGTAATACTTCTACTGCTGCTACTACTACTACTACTTCTACTAATAATAATAATAATAATAATAATGGTGATAAATAACTATAACCAAACACCTCACTTTGTTTACATGTTTATTATTTTCGATGCACAACTATATCTTTGTTAAATTATTTTCCTTTGTTTTGTTTTTCTTTAAATTCAAATTGATTGCATCAAATTTGTTTTTTTGTATGAATGTACATGTTAATATGTGTATTCATATGCCATATAAATACCACGAATTTCCATTGTTTAATCGATAACAAATATGAACCTTATAATGAAATCTTGTCCAGCATTTCTCGCACGTTGCCATTTCTGGTGTGCCTTATTATTACCCCCGGCTTTTTAGCCCAGCTGCCATTACAGCGCTCGAGCACTTTACCTATCAGGTATCCATTAACTTCACCTGGGTGGAGTGTGGCAAATGGACCACAATCAATCTTCGTAGATAAATATGTAAACATCTTCAGACAAATAAATGCACAAACCTTCTGGCACTGTTAGAAGTGCTTCAAAACTATGACTGTGATATAGAATGATATTTAGCTCATTTTAAACAGGAGAACGTCTGAAAATATGTATTTTCATTTTACCACAGTTGTTTGCCCGATTACTAAGATTTTGGGGGGTTATAGAATTGTTATTTGAATGACATTTTTTTCTTATGTGTATATTCCTCTTATGAGAAGCGGCGTGGGCGAGATTACAGCTGCATGACACACTTTGAATAACAGTCTAGTAGAATACGGATGTCTTTATAATTATGCATTGTAAAGGAACCATCCTGCCAAGTACGTGAAACGGATAATAAATTCTTTTCAGGATAATATTTCTGGAATTTATACCTTACCAAATTGAAAGTTAAAAAATTGGGACTGCCAGGGAAATTCGGCTAGTTCCTCGATCTCGATCGCATGTGGTTTCAATGTATACTGTAAGCGATTAACAGACCACGATATCTTTTTGTCACATCTCAACAAAGGGTATAAATCCTGAATCAGAAAAGAAACCTCACGGAGAATAGTAATTCCTACTTTATAACAAGGTCGCATTGCATTGATGTCTCTGGTAGATGCACTCAAAAAGACAAGTTAGATATACCGTGTAGTGATCTTCACTGAACGTATACAGTATACATGTAAATATTAAGCTGTTTTCGCCTTGCATTGTAGTGGGCCACGCCTTCTTTTTCTTTTTTTCCTTCTCCATCTCCACTAAGTGTTCCTTATTCACTATTCTTTTTTGAGATTATGATTTACTTGGCTGGTGAGATTTTTTCATTGTTTTCGAGTATTACCTTTCTGTGTTTTTAATTCTTTTTTTATTTTACCCGCGTCGACATATAACCATGTTATTTATAAAATCGAAAAGTGAAATGTGAAAAAGAAAACTGAACTTAAACTGAAACTGAACTTTTGAAGTGAATCGGTAACATTGTAAAAGGTTGATGAAAAAAATGCGTAATGTTTGGATGAAACGTTGCTTATTATATTCCTACTTACCCTCTAACATGCACAAAATCCTGAAAAAACTCTCAAACCACAAAGAAATGTATGGATTCCTTTGAGGGCGTCACTGTGCGACACCGTCTTAAAACAGTAAATTATCCCAATCATTTTTAAATTTTCCCAACCGTTTTCTATGAAGATAAGACATAAGACAGAATTTCAAAAATCTGTCAATACTTAAATTCCTGGAATGGTATATAAAGCCAGTTCATTGCTTTGTGACGATTAACATTCACCTAAAAGGTCAATAAATGGTAACGATATAGCGAGAAGAATTAAGGAACCGATCAGATCAGTTTTTCCCAAATGTTATCATTAATAATAATCTGTTTTCACTCAAACTTCTCAAACTTTCAGATTATCTTTAATTTTAGTGAGCACCCAGTTTGTTTTCCCCATAAATTAGAAAATTGCGTCGACCGATAATTTGCTCAGTGGGGGGGGGGGGTAAAGGATCATTAATTTGTTTAAACATTTTTTTGTTCACTCATCACACCCCGCCCCCCCCCCTTGACCCCCCCCCCAAAAAAAAAAAAAAAAAAAAAATTAAGGGGGGGGGGGTTAACCCTTAAAACACCGCCCCTTCGTACGCGCCTGCAGCTGCATTGCACAATTGTAATAACAGTCTAGTGAAATGCCACATACTCTTTTTCTTTCTAGCGATGTCTTTATGATTATGCATTGTAAAGGAACCATCCTTCCGTGTGAGTGAAACAGATAATAAATTCGTTGCAAGTTAATATTTCTCGAATCTATTCCTTACCAAATTGAAAGAAGATGAATGGGGGCTGTCAGGGGAATCTGGCTAGGACCTCGATCTCGATCGCATGTGGTTTCAATGTATATTGTAAGAGTGTAATAAACCACGATATATTTTTGTCATATCTGAACAAAGGGTATAAATCCTGAATCAGAAAAGAAATCTCTCGAAAAATGGTTATTCCTACTTTATAACAAGGTCGCCTGGCATTAATGTCTATGGTATCTGCACTCAAAAAAGACAAGTTAGATATACCGTGTAGTGATCTTCACTGAACGTATATACATGTAGGTATTAAGCTCTAGCCGCCATGCATCGTAGTGTGCCACGCCTTCTTTCTCTTTTTTCCTTCTCCATCTCCACTCAGTTTTCCTTATTCACAATTCTTCCTTGATATTCTTATTTACTTGTCTGGTGAGATTTTTTCATTGTTTTCGAGTATTACCATTCTGTGTTTTTAATTCTTTCTATTTTCCCCACGTCGACATGTAACCATGTTATTTATAAAATCGAAAAGTGAAATGTGAAAAAAAAAAATGAACTTAAACTGAAACTGAACCTTTTGAAGTGACTAGGTAGCATTGTAAAAGGTTAATGAAAAAAATGCGTAATGTTTGGATGAAACGTTGCTTATTATATTCCTAGTTACCTCCAAAATGCACGAAATCCTGAAAAAACTCTCAAACCACAGAGATATTTATGGTTTTCTTTAAGGGCGTCACTATGCGACACCGTCTTAATACAGTAAATTATCCCAATCATTTTTGAATTTTCCCAACCGTTTTCTATGAAAAAAAGACAGAAGACAGGATTGTAAAAATCTTTCAACACTTAAATGCCTGGAATGGTATATAGAGCCAGTTCATTGCTTTGTGACGATTTACATTCACCTAAAGTGTCATTAAATTGTATTGGTATAGTGCGGAGAATTAAGGAATCGATCAGATCAGTTTTTCCCAATTGTTATCATTAATAATGATCTGTTTTTTCACTCAAACTTTCAGATTATCTTTAATTTTAGTGAGCACCCAATTTGTTTTCCCCAGAAATTAGAAAATTGTATAGACCGATAATTTGCTCAGTGGGGGGGGGGGGGTGGGGGGGGGGTAAAGGATCATTTATTTGTTTAAACCTTTTTTTTTTTTACTCATCACACTTCCTCCCCCCCCCCCCCCCTCCAAACAACAAAAAAAGAAAAGAAAAAGTTGAGGGGGGGTTTACCCTCAAAACACCACCCCTGCGTACGCGCCTGCAGCTGCATGGCACAATTTTAATGACAGTCTAGTGGAATGCCACATACTGTTTTTCTTTCTAACGATGTCTTTATGATTATGCATTGTAAAGGAACCATCCTGCCGTGTCAGTGACACAGATAATAAAATCTTTGCAAGTTAATATTTCTCGAATCTATACCTTACCAAATTGAAAGAAAATGAATGGGGGCTGTCAGGGAAATCCGGCTAGGACCTCGATCTTGATCGCATGTGGTTTCAATGTATATTGTAAGCGTTTAATAGACCACGATATCTTTTTGTCATATCTCAACAAAGGGTATAAATCCTGAATCGGGAATGAAACCTCACGAAGAATAGTATTATCTGCTTGTAAACAAGGTCGCCTAACATCGATGTCTATGGTACAGTGTATATGCACTCAAAAAGACATGTTTGATAGATATACCGTGTACTTTTCGACATGTTGGTAATAAGCTCTAGTCGCCATGCATGGTAGTGGGCCTCGCCTTCTTTCTCTTCTTTCCTTCTCCATCTCCACTTAGTGTTCCTTATTCACAATTCTTCTTTGAGATTATGAATCACTTGGCTGGTGAGATTTTCTCATTGATTTCGAGTATTACCTTTCTGTGTTTTTTGTTTTTTTCTATTTTGCCCACTTATTTAAAGTTTGGTGTATAAAAAGAATCGTCGACACTATAACCATGTTAGTTATAAAATCTAAATGTAAAATGTGAAAAATAAAACTGAACTTTAACTGAAACTAAACCTTTTAAGTACATTGAACGGCACCCATTGCCTTCAGCTACTTACAAAATTTGAGAGGAAAATTTGACACGCAGTGACGTTTATATGTCTTTTTTAAAAATCTACCTAATAGTTTCACTTCTGCGTGCAACCTTCTTCTCTGTAAGCGTGTTAACAAGAATATAATGGTGGTGGTTAATTAGAGAAACAAATCTTGTTATCATCAGGCACGTGGCCACGGGAGGGGGGAACGGGGGGACACGTGCCCCCAACAAATTTCCAAGATCGGTTGAACTTTTTTAGACCCCTTTTTGTTTTACCTCGATCGATTACATGTATGTGCCCCCCCCCACCCCCCCCCCCCCCCCAAAAAAAAAAAATCAAACTCTTGCTACGTGCCTGGTTATCATTGCCGCGGTTGTAGTTATCGATCAGGTGTGACCAGCCGTAAACAGATATAAAGTGGAACCATTCAACCATGATAAATAACTGGTGTAAAAGAAAGCAATTTTGAGCAATTCTGACAAAAAAATCAATAAAGTTATGACTGTTTAAAAGTTGTAATCACTTTAAGTAATTATGGACAGTTCTAGTTGGCTAAACCAGTATTGTCACTGAGACGTAATGCCGGATAGAATTCGCATTTGTTTTAACACAAAAAATGATTAAAATGTCAATTTTTCAATATTTATGACTGAGATGGGTCTTTTCCTTTTTTGGATAATCTGTAATGATGTGCTATCCACAATATATTGTGTGTAGTGTAACTGTTAGACGAGAGAAGACCCTTGTAGAGGTGTCGTGATCGAGTGGATAAGTCACCGGACTGTGGATCACATGGTCCGTGGTTCAAGTCCCGCTGTGGCACTACTGTCCTTTGGCAAGACATTAATCTACATTTGCCACACACGACCCAGGTGAGGTAAATTGGTACCTGGTAAAATTACTCATTGGAAAGCACTGTGCGGTGATAACGGCTGCCGGAGCTAAAGCTATGGTAATATTTTCCAAAGCTCTTTGGCAGCGCATAGAGATGTTATATAATGTGATATGCGGTATGCTAGAACCGAATATTATATTATTATACTTTTAAAAATCGGTTTAAGAATTAGCCAATGAGAAGCGTCAAAATGGATCACGTAACCGGGCATTATTATTTGTAGAATGCTTCGCCAGATCAGGTGAATATTAGCTTTGACACCAATCTTAATCTTGAAGTAAAAATGAGTCTTGTCTACCACATTTCGTTGCTGTTTTCACGAAGTGACGGTAGTGAAAAAAAATTGCATTCACTTTGCGTTACGATTTTCCTCACTACCGTCACTTCGTGAAAACAAGGACGATTTGTGAAAGTGCTTGGCGGGAATGGGGAGGGGAGGGGCGTTGTGTAATAAATACGTCATGTATACTCCTACACCATAGGCCAGGTCGAGGTGTACTGGTTGCGGTACTTAGGGGGGGGGAGGGGCGACTACATCCGTCATATGTTTGAGATTTAGGCAGGTCCCTTTACCCCTTCCCTCCCCACCCTTCCGCGCGGGCTCTACGTGTTTCCCTCAATCATCTTATTAATGTCCACTTTTGCCAATAATATTCCAATTTGTGTCACTGCGGATTTCACCAACGACGAAATTGCTTTATCCCTATAGCATTAGCGGATATTATTTTAGTTGCTGTTCCGCTTTAAAATGTGTATCAGTCGATGCTGAATACATATTCTTTTTAAATCAAATTTGGTATATTCATACTGCACAAACACACCCCAATCAACGTGCGCTGATACACACGCCCACAAATGCACAACTCACACACGCATGGATATGTATATATAATATAACCCAACATGTTGTATTAACAGGACATCTACACTGTTGGTCATAAAAGTAGAATAATTTTAATTTTAACCCCAATTTATGCAATGATTTATTCCTAATATACCTTAATAATAGTTTACATTCTCAGATTTTATTGAATAATAACTCACGAGCGTTTTTTTTTGCGCCCCCCCCCCCCACCCCACTCAGTGTTATTTCGGGAACATTAATGCAGTCCCTCCGTTCCCGGAGTGGGGAGGGGGGGGGGTGCGTGACTGCTAAAGCATGTGTATGCTACAATGATTATCAACTAGGGGACCTACATCCTTAAATCCTACATCCTATTTTGATTCAGTTTTTGTGATGTTACTTGACTACATTACCATACCATGCTTTTAATGCAATGTTAGTATACTTATCATTAATTAACGGTTGTTCTTTTGTGTAATATTATATTTAGTTAATGTATTCCCATGTTTTTGTTTTACCCATTTTTATAGTTGATTGTTATCATTTTGTAAAACCATGCATAAACTGTGTTTAAGATGAAGTTGAGTTCTGGTCATGCTATTACATTTGAAAGAAGCGTTGTGGAATCGATCAGAAAAAGGTTGATCATCTAGCATATAAGTATTGGTGTGTACTGCAAGGTTCTGGAATCACCAAAATTATAAGAAATTTGGCCCAGTCTGGTAAAGTTACAAACCCTGTAAACAGAAAATTGTTATGGGACTACAAGAACATGTGGCATAAAAAGTTGTCCCGATTTGTATGATGTTACATGTCATATTTAGAATATTAAGGCATTTGAAAAGCCATGCTTCTCGGGAAGCATTTTGAATCTGATGTTCTTCCACACTTGCATAATACAACGATAACGCACACAACCTTCTCTATAAAGATAAACTAGAGTTCTGGTAAAAAAATCACCTAATCAAAGGAAACTTACACTGAATGTTCAAGATTACAAATAAATGTCGTTTGCCGAACAATTTTTGAAGAAAATGTATACTGGCTAAGTGATGAGCATATAAAGATACGAAAATCAAGGTAAGTAGCCCCGACACCACGGTAGTCCCATATACATCTTTCTGTGTACAGTGCTTGTTATTTAACCAAGACTAGGCCAAATTTATTATGATTTGGATGACTCCAGAACCTTGCAGTACACACCAATACTTTTACATGCTACATGGTCAAATTTTTCGAATAAATTATCAATTCATCGTTTTTTCCCCGGTCCCCAACAGAAAACAAATCCTTTGTGTGGCCATGCCTTGACCGATAATATAGGATTTTCCGGCCAAATTCGCGAGTTTGTCATTCAAATTCATTTGTCTTGCCCTCAAATTAGACAGTTTTAGTGCTGTCGGGTATATCTCGGGTTTATATTCCTTTTTCTAAATTTCAAATCTATGAAGTTTTCGTTAGAATCTATGTATGTTTCATTCCAATTAATGAACAAATTGCTTCTTTCGCTATTTGGTCATTCGATTTAGCGCAACACGATTTTCTGACATCGCAACGGTGTACTTTTAGCATTCTAATTCATTTGTAGCATTCAAATTAGCACTTTGTGCACCAAAATTAATAGTCAATATACATTTCTCGTTTTTTAAATACTTGTTATAGCTCATTCTTTTTCTTTCAAGATCGTTTTTCATGTGTATTTCATCCTATTTTATTTTCTTGCATTTATACTCTTTATATACTTTTAGATTTATCAGATATTCATCAGCCTTTAACTTTGATTTTTAACAAAAAAGACTTACTGTACATCTATGGACTTGATGGTCTCAATATTTGTGTTAATTTTCATTTAAGGAAGTTGTTTATTTTGTGTTTCATCATACATTTATCACAATTTCATTATTGAGGAAGGGTACAATATTGTGACTGGGGTAGGTGTTTTTGTGTCCCCACTTTTCCGAGGTATATGAACATGTCCGTTCAGAGATGCCATATCTCTTGATTTCGCCCCTTCTTTACCTAATGTCTGACTACAAACATATGCTTTGTCCTCAAAATTAATACATTGAATAACAGAAAAGACCCTAATAGCAAATCATGCATTTAATTGCATTTTTTTAAAGCTGTAAACGTGTGTTGCATTTCTTCCCCCTAACATTCTTGAATAAACATAATTCGAATACGAATGACAGGTGTTAATTTGAATGATAAAAATGACGCCTCGACAAGTGACGATTAATTTGAATGCTAGTTGAGCAGTTTCTAAATTGAATGACAGATCTATGAAATCCTTCGACCAAAATCCTAAATGAAATACAAAATCGGGAAAATTGAATGATAATTGGCATGGCAAAGCTGATCTGCGCTAACTTAAATGCAAAGTAAATGAATTCGAATGACAAGCTCGCGAATTTGACCGGGAAATCCTATAGTACATTAACCGGACATCATATAAGCTGGTATATAACCCTAACCCTTACCCTAGCACTAAACCTAACCCTAAATTTAAAACAATATAAATAATTAAACTAATGACTAAAGATTAAACATATTGTTCTCTGCCTGCAAACGTACGTAGAGGGCGTTACTTCTATTGTTCAATCGTTAACAGGACACACAAATGTCCTGCTAATGACCACGTCTTCTTAATGACTCATTTTTTTCACTACATATGTCCGTCTAATGACGCTGTGAGATATATATATATATATATATATATATATACCCATATATATATATATATATATTTATATATATCCGATAATATATCCATGTGTTGGCATAAGATGACGCAATAAATGAGGATTCATATTGTAAATCCAACAGTTCTTATTAGCTTACCCTCCCAAAAAGCATGAATCTTCTCTTCTTCATTATACAATTTAAAAAAAAATTATTTTTGTACACATCCATCATGTTTACAAAATTGATTTACAGTAGTTCATGGAACCTACACCGCACCAAAAGGAAAAATGGAAAGTCCAACCTTAACCGACAACTAGAGTACTCTAAACAAAAAAAAGTAGAAAAATCAGAGAAGCAGACTGTGGAGAGTTTGAATTAATACAAAAAAAATTAAAAGCCAAGCATTTTTGAAAGTTGCAATCATTATATGTTTTGGCACCTCAAACTGGCTAAATTGTTATTGTCACTGTGACGAAGTGCCGGACTACTTTCCAATTTATTTCAACACACAACATTAATAAAATGTAAGTTTTCAAAATGTATCATTCAGGAGGGTTCCTTCTTATAATAGGACATGAAATAATGCGAAATCTATATTACACTTTGAGTACCGGTGTACTGGCTCAGTCAGTAGAGCGTCCGCCTCACAACCGGGAAGCCGTGGGTTCGAACCCCAAAATACGTTAAAAGACGGGAGTTGCTGCTACCTTGTTTGGCGTTCAACAATAAGGGATAGAGCAACGTCGATCTGGCGCTGCTCAGTGGCTGCCGGGCTCACGATCAAATTGGGCAAAAAGAATTTCTATTTTCGGTTTAACTTAATAACATTTGGAGTGGACATTAAAAGATTATTATTATTAGTGCCCAAAAGGGAAAAGGTACTTTTTAGGAGGAAAAACAAGAAAATTAATGATATTTTGTACGCGAAAAACGGGAGAGTTGTCCCATGACTACGTCACAATCCGCTGACAAAAATGCTAATGTGACATTCGCAAGGTGTTTAGTGATGTCATATTTATAATATTCATAACTTCCTTATTATTGGCCTGATTTAATCTAAACGTTCGCATTTTCGTTTCTCTTATTTTATTTGCTTTCCTGCCAATGCATTTATTGCAAGGGTTCGATTGCCCTTTAAAGTTTTTGAACTGCAGAACTCACCGTTCACCCTGTTCATCGATGGGGTTGTAATCTTCCTGGGTCGACATATACGACCCCATTTTGAATATCGACGATGTTTTGATGTCACCAGTGAAATCTGTCTAGAATTAAGTGTTCTTTGTGTACTTCTACCTCTGTCGCTTGCTTGCACAATAATAACCCGTAAACATACTCTAGTCCGCCTATGTGCTTGCTTGCAAAGTGCATTCGACGGATACGCTGAGAGGCAGTGAGGTGTGGGAGAGAGTTTGTGTGTGTGCGGGTGCGGGAGGGGTGGGGGAGTCGCAGACCCATATGCGGTAGTCATAACCCGCCGTACTTGCAAGTGCGTGCTGTCTACGTGCAAAGACGTGGGCAAAATTTGGGTATCCGTACGTGGTGAGTATCGCCTCCGTACGGATTTGGGAGCACGCAGACACGCCGTAGCACTTTTAGTGCACGAGGAAATTGAATTTAGATAACTGAATTATGATGACAGGAAGAATAGTGAACCGTTACTTTCATTATTATTATTCGAGTGGATACGTCGACGGACTGGCGATCTTAAGGTCCGCGATTCGAGTCCCGCCGCGGCACCAATGTCCTTTGGCAAGACATTGATCTACATTTGCCACACTCAACCCAGGTGATGTAAATGGGTACCTGGCAGGAATCAATTCCTTGATATGCTAGAGCACCGCAATGGCCAGGCTAATAATCTGGGCAGCGCCAGGAGCGTCACAGCGTGACGGACATGTGCGCTATATAAGAAGCCACCATTGTTATTATTATTATTATTAAATGCTACTCTAAGAAAGAAACACCATTGGTAGTCCATGGCATCTCATATACAAAGCAAAAATAAAGGAACTTGGTTTGACATGAAGCATATGACATTGAATAAATTGGGTATCTTTGTCTCTGATTCTGAAACAAAAACTTGGATTTAGCTCATGCTGCAATGATAATTATAAAAATTTAGGTCAGTCAGGAATCCTGTGAATTTTACAAGCCGATCGCCTGGAGGCTTCTTATTGTGGTTTTTATGATTGGAAATCGGAATTTCAAAAACCGTTTTTCTAACGGTTTTTTTTATAACACTATTAAAGTCTATTGGGGAAAATGAGTATGGTTAAACCGGACACTCAAAGATTTTTGCTTTTGATGCACTTCATGATCATTTTGAAGGGTAATTTTTTTTTAGGGCTTCAATATTACACCATATCACAGACACTAATAACACGTAGGGCGATACATCTCAGATTTAACATTGTTAAACGATGCTTTTAACGGTATTTCAATGCTTTGAAAACTAGATCATTGTTTGATTCTAAATATAAGAGACAGGACCAACATAATATGCATGTGATTCAGGCTTCTTCTTTTTTTTAGTGAAAGACTAGAAGGAAGCCATACTGTATTACAAGTACTACCACAAAAAATCCACTCTAGCGCCATCTTAGGCCGGCAGAAACCCCAGGAAACCATCAAACAGAACGGTATTTACAAAAAGCCAAAAACTCTCTCGTGACGAACTTAAACATATAAGCCAAATGTGATATTATCGAACCAATATCATTTATTCATACCCATAATCCAAATAACCCGAAACTGATAATCAATATCAATATCATAAAATACATAAGCACTTTGTTAAAGGAACAAGACTTATGAAGGGACAAAACTAACCCTTTATAAATGCAAAAACTCAAATTGTCAACAATTGCAAACAAGGGACGCACTTAAAACATTTTTATATATAATAGCTCTATACAGAGCGAATTTTTTTCTCCATTTCTTTTTCACATAATATAAACAATAACAAAACAATAATAAACGTAATGGTATAACAGAAATAAGCATTGAAATATCTTTGACATTGTTTTTTAGTCATTGTAATGCAAAATGATTTAATCACAAGAAATGAAAAAAACGAACCTACTTGAAAGCAAAGCTTGTTAGATGTAGGTTCGCACTGTTAGATGTAGGTTCGCACATTACCCATATCCATAAAAACAAGACTAATCACATTGCCTAATCACAACCGGACAAGGTGGCTCAGTCACGGTGGTGAGAGCGCCCGCCTCATGTACGGGAGGTCGTGGGTTCGAACCCCAGCCAAGTTATACCAAAGACTTATAACAATGGGACCTTCTGCCTTGTAGCTAGGCGCTCAGCATATTAGATTGGAGAAGGGTAGTAATAACATATTATGTTATGCAGGGCCCGCTGGAAGAGCAGTTTTATAACTGAAGTGGCTACCCTGGGTAAATAAAACGTTATTGTTATTATTATTAATATTTAAAAAACAGGCCTTTGCAATGTCATTTCTACTCACATTTACTTCTCGGAATTTACTTTAATGTATTATCTGCTATGGCAGAGGATAATAATATATTGGTGAAACGGGATATACACCCCAACAACAAATACGCAGTTACAATCACATTGATTCATGTGCTGACTCTCCCTCTCTTTCTTTCTCCCTTAATTGAATATCTTACTTTATTTTCTAATTTACTGATAAGTGATCTACAATAATACAGATTACCTGCACTCTTACACCTTAAAGCCACACTGTACTACTTATAACTATTTGCTCTCTCTATATAGCAAACAATACCTAATCGGTGACCATTGGTCCGCCACGGTCCTCTGTTTCTTATGTAAATTGAGAGCTGAGTTGAAGAGATAGCCACCTGTCAGTGACCTTGCTTGGTGGTCTAATACCTCCTTGCCAAACTAGTACAGACGGCATTTAAAATTTTAATTCTACGAAGAAGAGAGGAAAACCCAGGACAACCAATGTCGTATATAAAATCAACCGTTAATCCATAGGACAGCTTAATAATACTGGTACCTATTTGAATACAACAGTGTAACCATCCACTTGCGTATGAATACACACATATATAAAACCCTGTAAGGCTCACGTCACCTGAAGATAATATAATAAATCGAAAGCGCTTGTGAAGTTCAAACCTATCTTCTTGTGTCTATATATATTTCATATTTCGTCGCTGTTTTCACGAAGTGACGGTAGTGAAAAAAAATTGCATTCACTTTGCGTGACGATTTTCCTCACTACCGTCACTTCGTGAAAACAAGGACGATTTATGTCATCCCTACTAAAATCATATATACATATAGAACTAATGAAAGAGCAAGCTAAATTGTTGCCAAATACCAATCGCCTATATTCAATTAAATTCAATTCGTTTTGTTAAAACATTTAAAATTAAAAAAACAGTTTACAAATCATGTGTGTATGAACATTATTGATACAGTGTAAATAGTCAGGTGCCCCTAAAAACCAAGGCTTGATTAATGGGGCCCCCAATACATAGAGAAATATACATAGAGTAAACATGAGATACAAAACAAACTTAGTTTATCCACACAAAAAAAAACATTAAGCACCATTAATCCAAACGACATCTCATAATCCTGGTATCCGTTTGAAAACACCTGTGTGACCATTTACTTGTGTATATACATACAACTGTGTGACTGTGCGGGATCATACGAAGAACTTCTGGTACTGAGTTAAAATGCGAAATATTAATAAAAAATCAACGTGAAATATAAAGTTACTGATGTAGATTGCCCTCTAAGACGAAGATGCCTGGTCTTGTTTTGATGCAGGTTTGGTCGCATGGTACTTCAGAAACTTTAAGAATCCGCGACGCCCTTGCTGTATGTGAAAATGCAAACGAGATTGGGATTTAAAATTATGAAATACAAAATAGGAGGAAAATAAGGTAATCTAACAGGTTTGTTGACTCGGTTATTAAACTCTAGCGTTCTCATACAAACAGAACATTGTAAAGCATTAATACATACACTTAACAACTAAATTATCCATACCTTTACCAATTTGTTGACTTTTTAAGTATGTGTAAAATCGATTTCTCTCGATTCATGTTTCGTAAAAACGGTACCTTTTATCGTATAGCCTTGTTTTGATATGCAGCGATAAACCGCAGCGGTTTTCTTTTGATGATGACGTAACATAGCTTCACATTATTTTACATATCTGATTTGATTTGATTACTGTTTCTTCTGCATTTCATATAAATGTAAACAAATATAAAGAAGAACAAGTACTTTCTGACCATGAATCATATATAACCAAATAAACCAAACAATAATTATGAAGAAAAAAAAGAAAAGATTCATTGCCAGTGTATCATCACTCATCAAACTTTACAAAATTATTTGTTATTAAAAAAACTGCCATTTTAAGCAAATTGCTTGAAAATACGAGAGCCCAAAACAAATTCTCTTAAAAAGATGAACAAATCTATTTTAAAAGAGTGAACAAATACTTGGAAGCACTAAGATTTATATATATATATATATTACATCGTATATTTTCTTGTAATATCTTAGTATATCTTATTGCACATGGCTAAGTAAATACGCGTAAGACCTTGTTCATTTATGTGCACGTAATAAAATCCACGGTTCTGCGCCGAAATTTTACCGCGTGCATATATCTGAACGAGCCCTTAGAATTGTTATGGTGTTTCTAATGTTTACCTCGACAAGGAAATCAAGGTCTTCTTGCTCCGAACCGAAGTCGAAAGACTGATAGTAGACTGTGTTGATGAGCACTGTACGCTCGATATCATCGCCCTGCAGTCGTCGACAGGATGGAAGAAAATTGATATTCAAATAATGGTATTAATAATTATGATGATGGTGATAACGTTGGTAGACTGGAATGATCATAATGATGATGAGGATAATAATGATAATAATAATGATAATGCTAACAACAAAAACAACAATAATAATAGTAGTAATAATGAAAGTATTGCTAATAATATAATAACATACAAAATGATAATGATGATATTAACAATAAAGGTGGCTTCTTATATAGCGCACATGTCCGTCAGGTCGTGACGCTCCTGGCGCTGCCCCGATTAAGGACCTTACTAAAAAGTAATGATAATTATAGTAATAATAATAATAATAATATTGATGATAATAATAATAGTAATAATTAGAATAAGAATGATAATAAAACGATGGTTAATAATGATAATGACGAAACAAAAATTACAAAATAATAATAATAATATCAAAACTGATAATGATATTAAAGCCCGTCTGTACAAGTTTGGCCAGGAGGTATTAGACCACTCAGCGTGGTCACTGACAGGTGGCTATCTCGTCAACTCAACTCTCAATTAACATGAGAAAAAAAGGATCAGGTAGCTACAAGCTACAATTAGTACAGTGGGGCTTCAAATATGATAATGATATTAATAATGAAATACTACGACTTCTAACAATTACAAAAGAAAGAAAATCAGCACCTCAAGGAATGCTCGCTTGACGTTCATAATTAGCGCCTTAAAGATACCAGTCACAAAATCAGCTGGGCTTTTGATGTTTTGCCGACCAGATCCAATGTGTTGCGTTTGGAGCCCTACGCCCTTCTTGTCAGCCATTCTCATCAATTCACTATAGACAACCTAATAAGTGAAAATTGTGAAAATAATTTGGAAGCTTTTTGCATTCTATTTGTGTAAGGGTTGAAGAATGTCATTGCGAAAAATAAGTGTCCTGAAAAGAGCTTTACTTCGAATCATCGGGTCATCGCTTCCGATCGTGATTATTCCGTGAATAAATGTTTTCACGAAAGGTCGTGTAACGTACGCGACTATCCGGCCCGACGCGATGATCCGATGAATCGAAGTAAGCCACACGCTTAATTTGGACCGAACTCTCACGCCACATGTCGTGTAATCCCATGTACACAATTCTGTGTATAGTGCAGGTGATTTTCAGCAGGTCTAGGTGTATTTATTTGTATAAATGTCATTATCCCTCAATCATTCAAAACCTACCTTAAACATAGTTGTTATGTTCATATTGCCAAGTCAACTGTAACTTTACTTTTAATTTTAATATGTGAATTTCAATTGTATGTAAGTTTTTTTCTAACTTGCTATTTTTATTGCGATTGACTTGATTGCTAGTCCTAATTGTTTTTATTCACAGGGCCCCATGGGAGACCAACTGATGTTGAATTGGCTACCACGTTAATATCAATGAATAAATAAAAGTAATAAATAAACATCTCAGTTCGCATCACTTTCATGTGCTGTATTCACTGTTGCCCATAAAAAGTTTGAAGATATATTTACGTGCACCTCTTTTCATGAAATGATTGTGACCATAGGGTCTATTACTGATAGGGAGCATTATAAACATAATTACATAAACATATACAATAAATGGTGCACTGATCTACCTTGCCATCCTTGTTGGCATCTAGAAGATTGAAGACTTCATCAGCTGTAAGGGCCCTGCTGAACAGGGTAAGAATATCTCCCTGGGTGAACTGGTTTTTCTAGATCATGAACGAGAGAAAGAGGAGCCAGAAAGAGGGAGAGAGGGGAGATATTAGATCCTAGTTTAGCATTTCGAAGGGTAAATGTTATGCAATTGCGAACGATAACAAGTTCAAGTTATGTATCGGGAATCAATTAAAAAACAAATGTAACTATAGACATTAAATATATATTGTAATATAGGATTTCTCGGTCACTTTCGTAACATTCTCATTCGTTTTGATATAAAGTTCATTCAAATTCGCGAAATAAAGCTGCCGGCGTGTAAATTTCATTCAAAATAACACTTTTTTAATTTGATTTACTTATTCGGTCAATGGATTTAGCACTTGTTTCATTCAATTTAACAACCGCTTACAAATGCGCAGTTTGCATTCATTTTCGTCAACAATGGCAAATCGGACGTCCGTACCATTCAATTTCACTTTGGGTCATTCTAAATAACAAAGTTTTCATTCATATTCGCCTATTTTACAAACCTATGGTATACATGGTATATGCACATGTTTCTCATCTAAATTAAACAAAACAGTTATATAACATGCCTAGATGTCTTTCCCGTCAACATGTAGGGGGTTAAACAACTCTAGATATAAGATTGGACATCATCTTACTGATGTTCTCATCACGGACTTTATCGTACTCGGTCATCTTTTGGGAGTGATATTACGTAGACGAACGTGATAATGTCATGCATGATGTAATTTTGATCATTAAAATATATATAACCAAAACAAGATTTCAGATTGTATACGTGTATTCCAGTTAGTTTATGTCCACGTGACATGAGTTATTGAGATGTGCGCGCAGTGAGAAAACAATGTATCAAACTCAATAATGATTGTGTAGCGTGATATTGATTGTAATTGAGATGGTGATTACGATTGTGACTGAGAAGGTAATTGTGACTGTGATCACGATCGTGATTGTGATTCAGTGTGGTGGTGATTCAGAGTTTGATGTGATTATGATTGTGATTGAACTGATACTCATAGATTGCTCTTAACATGTTCAATACAGACTAAATTTACACACATATAAATGGCTACAAAGAGATTACGAACATCGAATAAATTATCAAAAACAAACCAAACAAAACATTAAAAATAAATCAATGTATAGAGTATTGATACCCCCCCCCCTACCATTATGGTACCTCACTCCAATAAATACAACCGTAGTCTGTAAACACACACTTTGCATGCACTTATATCATTGCATATTCATAACAAGACAATCTTGCTTAGTTCCATGCTAATTCTATATTGATGTGGTTTTATCTACTTAACACATTATCGTTCAGTTGTTAAATAGTGATGATTTAGTGGGTATACATAATTATACACCAATAGTGAGGACAAATAACATGTTTGTTGCTTACCAACCCATACAATTTGAAATAGATTTAGCATGGAACTAAGCTTGCGGGGTTCTATATATGATCATACTGGGTAAGATTTACATGTTTAATTTGTCTGCAAAACGTGTGAAACTGTATGCAAAGAAACTAATTTGAATTCACGGAAGACGCTATTACGTAATCGCGAATCGTCTCGCTTTAAATTGAATGAAAATATTACGAAAAAGAAACACGTTTTAATTCGAATGAAAATGAAATGTTTTTGAATGATCGTTTTAGGAATTTAAATGCTAAAAAAACGAATTTGAACGAAAAATAACAGCTGCAGTGACAGAATCGACGAAATTGAATGAACATAAAATGAATTTGTGTGGCCAACTTACGAAAGTGACCGAGAAATCCTATACTAACGTAAACTAATCGTAGGGAAGGATTGCCACATAACCTAAACTTGAAGGCATGGTAATCCTCTATAAAACTTCATAATTCCTTAATACAAGTATGATTTTGGGGATGGGAGTTAAAAAGATGTATGAGAAGATGACGAGAGGAGGTGGTAAATAGAACGATAAAGAGTGATAGCTGTGCTGAAGAGACAAAGAGAATTAGGCAGAAGGTAAAAGTGAGGGGGAAAGTGCGGAAAGTACAGAATTAGAGGGAGGGAGGAGGGGATAGAGAGGAAGAGAGAGAGAGAAAGAGAGAAAGAAAGAGAGAGAGAGAGTGGGGGAGGACTGGCGCAAGCTTTGATACCTCGAGGAGAGGGACATCGTACTATAAGAGAGTAGAAAATGAAAAGTGTGGATATTTCGTAGGAAATCTGGCGCATTCACAACTGCCTTCAAAGGCTTCAATAGCGCAGTTAATAGCACAATCTAATAATTCCTCTGTCAAACCAGGGACGTGCTAGAGAAGGACTGGAATCAAGCCGCTCTCCTTTGACCCCATGCTCCAAGCCGCCGAAAAGTTGACCAGGTGGTGAGATAAAAGAGCGCATGAAATTTCAGGATTTAGAATTCCTACATCAGGAAATGGTATTACAGCGACTGTTCGCTGTCCCTTTCAATGATTTCTCATCCATTATTGAATGTGTAAAGAGGAGATCAAGCGAACACAAACTTGTGTAATTTCACCCTTTTTTTTTCTTCAAAAATACAAAAAACACGCGAAAACACGCATTAGCAAACTTAATGTTATTGAAGATTGTAAATCACGGATTAAATAACGGGACATTAAAACATGCACAAATTAGCGCATTATCCTTGAATTTTTGTCAGGATGTAATTTTTTTTTACCAAATCTGGCACACGAATGATAGGAAGAATGAAGTACTATATTTGAAAATTGTTTGATGCACTACTTCCAATACAATCCCCATATAAAGTTTTTGATTTACACTGAAATTGTGCCGGTAATTTAATATTTTGTAATAAATATAAAACTGGTGCCTGGCTTCCGAACTCCCTGCAGTAAAAGCGCGGTTCGGAACATGGAATTTCAAAGCCAAGTGGAATGTTACACATCCCATTGTTACGCTTTAGACTCACGAATGCGTTTTACCTCACCATATTAGAATTGCTATATATCGGTCTAACATTATTTGGGGTAGTTGTGCGTCAACCCATCTTAATAGAATTATAATTTTACAAACAAGAGCAATACGAATTATTACCGGTTCAGCACCCTTAGCACAGTTGAAAGTACAAGATATACACAAGTCGCAATTAGCCAGTTTTATATTTTGGTACTTGCACGGTCTGCTGCCAATGTTTTTAAATGATTGTTTTCCCGTAAATAGTTTGTGTGTACCATACTCTACTAGACAGTCCAACCACATTCGAATTCCAAAATATAAGTATGAATTTTCCCGTACCACATTTAGTTCTAAATTGTGGAATAGTCTTGGGTCGGATATAAAGAACCGCCCTTCCTTACACCCTCTGGCCCGAATTCACAAAGGAGGTTTGTCGACAAACCTAGGTTTATGTAGAAACGCGTCGAAACGCGTCATATGACGCACGAAAACCTCCTTTGTGAAATTGAATACGGGCTTCTGAGTCTGCAAAGCAATACGTTTGCCTTGTTTTTTCTGTCTTCCTGTTGTACCACTTAATTTATATTTAATTATTTATTGAGTTAGGGGCCAAGCATTTGATAGGCCTTTGGCCTTTGTTTGTCCCCCACGTTTTAATACTTCTGTTCTGTTGTGTTATTTGTTTGAATTAACTTTGTATTGTAAATGTTTGTTATCGTGATTTTTATCAGAATGTGAAAATAAAATAAATTGAATTGAAATTGAATAACGTATACGTACATCCTTGAAGATGTTCCGAAGCTCTTCACGAGAAATCTCAGAGTCACCGTCACGGTCGCTCATTCTCAGAGCATCCCAAAAGTGCGTCATAGCTTCCGTCACCTTTTCGTGATTCTCCATGTCCATTTTCCTTTTTTTCTTCATCTTTTGATGGGCACTACAACATTGAAACGTCAAATCATCCAAGGTGAAAGTATGCATTTGGTTGATAATGCTTTCGATATTAACGATACTATTGCTTTATCGTATGGAGCAGAAACATGAACAATAACCAAGGCTTTGGAAAAGAATAACACATCATTTTAAATTAAGGTACAAGACAATGATAAGAACATGATCGGGGTGGGCAATTTCCTGAGAAATACATTTTTCACGCCCGGGCGGGAAATACTTGGAAATACTGTTAATTACCGGGAGGTACTGGGAAATGCTTATATGTGTACCATTACATTTCCATTTTGAAATAGAAGACAAAGCTATGCCTTCTTTTGCAGAAAGAACTCCGTCCCTTCCTACCTGAGATGCAAGCAATAGTAATAGTAAAAAATAATAGTAAAACTAATGTAGTACAGGGGGTGTTTCACAAAGGTCCTAAGTTGAACTTATCTTTTAGTTGGACTTAACAATTATGGAAAGCCGTTAGCATCTTTGAAGATATATATTTATTTTTTTAAAGGCATGAAATGTTGATTTAAATCATTCATATTTTCTAATATCAAGGAGATAACATGTCCTTAATGTGAAATTTAAGAAAAGTTTAAAATACTTTAATATTTTATTTAAGGCTACAATGGCTCTCCAAAATATTTACGTCTAACTCAGAATTAAGTTAGACTTAGGATCTTGGTGGAACACCCCCTTGGACTCTTACCTGACGAGTTCGGTGTCAGGTAATGGCAAATTGATGGCCTCTAAGTCCGGGTTGGTAGGCAATACATGTGAATCATAGTCACTATACTGTTACAGGATCGAAGAGTGAGAGAGAGAGAGAGAGAGAAAGAAGGCCCAAACGAACACCATTAGCAATCCATTAGTTTTTAATCCAACACCTCCGAAATAAAATTATAATAAGAATGTATTTTTTTAATAGATTTAAACAAATATATATGTTAGTTCATATATATTTCCCTGTAATAAAATCCTAATGTATGACAAAGAAAGATCTATTCACTATTCCTTAACCGACAAGAGCAACACGAGACAGTGCACTCTATCCCCCCCCCCCCCCCCCCGAATAGAACTTTAGTGCTGCAATAGTTTGTTTTCTCAATGATGATCTGAAATACCTTTCTGGCTGTCCAGTTGTAACTTTTTGTTTTCTTCCTTTGTACCCAGGGGCAGCGGTCTCGGGGGGGGGCGGTGGTGCGGGGGGGGGGGGGGGGCGGGGGGGGGGCGGGGGGGACACGTCCACCCCTCAAAATTTGAAAAAGTGCAAAAAGAAATGTATAGCAAATAATGAATAAAGGCTGCAACACACTTTGAGCCTCCGGACGGCCCAAGAGTGCAGCGTTTAGACAAATAAAAATTTAAACATCTTCTCATTCGGTAGCTACGCTCCCTCGTATAATATCCTTCAAAAATTAAATACCGGGATAAGTGAAGTGTGAAAAAAGTATATTGCTTGTTTTTATACTATAGTTTTGCTAAGGAATGTAATTTTTTAATACAACCAAAACTTCAAATACCTGTGAGGGGGTAGTCACTTCCGTCACCTTCACCCCTCTCATTCATAATGCTCCCTCGCACTGGCGTATTGATGGGGAAGGGGGAGCTTGGGGGAAGCTCCCCCCTCCAAACATAAAATTCAAACGTGGTTTATTTCTAATTCGATACCAGTGATTTACAAATATTGCTAAAATGGCGTTTTCCATGAGCTTGCGGGGGCTCTGCCCCCTGGTTGCTCATCTGACCGTTATTAAAAGCCTAAAATGCCTGAGCTTCGAGGGCTCCGCCCCTTGACCCCCACCGGGGCTTTGACCCGGGACTCCACGCCAATTTACGCTCCACTTGCTTCGCTCGTTTTGCTCTACCTGATCGTAAATACTTTATTTCACCCCCCCCCCCCTCCCCACTTTGAAAAACGTTGCCAGGGCCCGCGTAACATGTAAAAGTGGTGGTGATGCGGATTTTTTTGTTCTGCCCCCAAAAAACTTTTTTGCTCATTACGCCACTGCTCCCTCGTCCCTCACATTTCGTCCCCCCCCCCCATCCCCCCCCCCCCCCCATGGTCATGAAAAGAAATTACCGCCCCTGTTTGTACCTATTATTTTGAAATGGATGTTAAATCAAAATTGGCGAATTTTATTTCAATAAATTCATATGACTTCATTTGAATTGATAAAAATTAATTACTTACAATGATCATTCCAAATGTCTTGTCATTGAAACCTCCAAACCTCTGCTTCTTGGTGAGCAGTTTGGCCCCATCCTGTAGAGGGCGCATCCTCTTGAAGAAAGAATCTTCCGGCTTCAGAGAGAGCCACCATCCTAAGAAAGAAAAGAAAATAATGTAATTCACGTTGGGTGCATACTAGGTGTCGTTAATAGGGACCGTAGATTTGCACGCCGACATAGTGGACTGCTACGTGGGACGTCCTTATATTAAGGCACTGTGATGTCCTTTTAAGGCACTGCCAGTGCCTTATAAAGACGTCACGCGTAGCATTCAACTATGTCGTCGTGCAAATCTAAAAGTCCCTTTTGTCTGACTAACGACTGTGTCCGCGAATACTGCGGTCTTTGGTTGGTCAAAGGACGGTAAAATTGTACTCTCCGTCTCCTCCCCCCAAAACAAAATATATGTATTATAGATATATTGACTGCTTTGATATTCGAAGCATAGCTGTTTCTATACTGGCTCTCGCGGCCATTATATCATCCTGATATGACCCTGAGGCAAACAGGGTGGTCGGCGCGCCAAGGGGTTGGTTATATCAGGATGTAGCGTCCCCGAGAGCCAGTATAGAAACAGCTATGCTTCGAATATTAAAGCAGTCGATATACCTTTTATATTAAAGACTGGTTAAAACATCACAGAAAATCTGAGACGCTGTTTGTAAATCATCGCTGGAAAGTTGCCTGATTGTTACGATCATTCGGGAATTACAGACAAAAAGCACTGTATGGTATCCCCGCTTTCTGTGTTTTGGGAAATAAAAGCCGATTTTGAGGCTGATCTTGAGGATTACGAAATCCTTTACCTCCTTCTCTCGCAGTTCTACGCTGGAACTCTTTTCTTCCCTTTTCTTCGCTTTTTATTTAATTTACCCGGTAGGCCTATGCTGCTGAATTTTCAGAGTCATAGAACATGCTTTGTTGTATCACGAGAGATATCAAATAGATATACAATGTCTTTCTTGGCTCTAGTAAACTATGAGCATTCAGAGACATAAATAGTAACTTTCCCTCGAGGCAAATTTATATCAAATTTGCCCTCGGGAAAGTTACTATTTATGCCTCTTCATCAGCTCATAGGTTTTGCTAGATCTTCGAAATTCTTGATTCAGAATGGACAGGGTAACCTCTTCATCTTAGGGGCAATCTACATCTACAAACTACAAACTAGAGAGGAGACACTGAGGCAGGAGTACCCCTATAAAGCAAATACCCCCCCCCCCCCCCAAAAAAAAAAAAAAAAAAAAAAAAAAAAAAACCTCTTCCGGAATTCCTCGACTGTTCAGTGTTTTCTTTTCTTTTTGCATCCAGAAAGGCCTTTTATTTCAGGTTTTGTGTAGTAATGTTGTTGGAAGCTACTTTTACTACTTGAACTTTTTATATGAATTTGCTTTCAATCAAGGGTGTCGATTTGTATCCGTGGTTGGGGGGGGGGATGATAGGTGCCAAAATATTTTCGGCAATGGATCAAAGCAACCAAAGTGGTAGAAGCGTGTGGCAAGTTGCACCCCTCCCAAGCGCGTAGCCAGGATTTAATTTTAAGGGGGCGGTAGTGAGCACGCGAAGCGCGGTTCCTAGGGGGTTGGGTGCAGGGAGGGGGAGTCCCCCCCCCCCTCCCCCGCGCGGAAGCTTTGACGTTTCACTAAATTATTAGAGAAAGAAGACGATTCGTTGAACCGTTCTCGACTCTTAATCCTTGTTTGAATCAAATTCCCCTTCCTCCACGCGTAGCGCGGGAGCTCTGACGTTTCATTAGATTATTAAAGAAAGAAGACGATTCGATGTACCATTATCGACTCTTAATCCTTGTTTGAATTCATTTTTGCCCATTCCTGCGCGAAGCGCGGAAGCTTTCACATTTTATTACATTATTAGAGAAAGAAGACGATTTGTTGTATCGTGTCCTTCATGAATTCGGTTTCCCCCCTACCGCGCAAAGCGCGGAAGCTTTAATGTTTCAATAAATTATTACTCTTAATCCTTGTCTGTATTCACTTTCGCCCATTCCGCGCGTAGCGCGGAAGCTTTCACGTTTCATTAAATTATTAGTAAAAGAAGACGATTAGTTGTATCGTTTACTTTGACGTTTCATTTGATTATTACCCTTAATCCACGTCTGAATTCAGTTGCCCCCTTAACAGCTTTGCCCTGTTCGCTAAATTATTAGAGAAAGAAGACGATTCGTTGTACTGTTCTCTATATTAATCCTTGTCTGAATTCAGTTTCCCCACTGAAAATAAGTTGTGTCACAAATAAGTTGTGACATAATAATCTTTCTCCAAAAATGAAAAATGTTTTAGGAAATATCAGGAAATAAAATGAGTGAAAAAAATAAAAATAAAGATACAATGACGTGAATTTTAAAAAGGGTGAACGGAAACAACATAACAACTAGTGAACTATTTTATAAGTCATACTAATGTCCGAAAATCTTTCTCCTTGTCTCCGATCTCATCACGAAATCATCACAGAGTTCATCTATGTTTACACTGTCCAGGATTGTCTGATGTGCATTGCAGATTGCTACTTTTGTGCTTCGCGCTTAACATTTAGCTCGTTGCTTTTGATGCTGCGTCTTTGCATTTGGCGCACTGCATTTCTATGATGCTGTTGATTGAACAAATTGAATAAATTCATCAATTCCTGATGAAGCCGTATGAGCGAGAATTCAATTTATTGTTGTCTCATATACGGTTGTCTTATTTACTTCGTATATATGTATGTATTATGAAAATGAGATAGCAAAATGTGTATATTGATGGTCATCTTGCGAGTAATAACCATTAACTACTCTCATCGGACTCTCATCGTTAATTTTTCTCTTCATTTTTATTTTTTTTTATGGTGAATTATTGGGGGGATGATTGTACAGGCCATCCCCCCCCCCACCTGAAATATTGGGGGGGGATATATCCCCCCATCCCCCCCGAGATCGACACCCATGCTTTCAATCAATAAGCAGTTTCGGACACCCCATCCGATCCGCCCATGTAATCACTCTGCATTTATTAGCAAATAGGGACTTTTATATTTGCACGTTGACATAGTGGGCTGCATGCTACGTGTGACGCGCAGTGCCTTAAAATGACATCACACGTAGCAGTCTACTATGTCGACGTGCAAATCTACAAGTCCATATGATCTCTTACCATCAAAACAATGGACCGGGTAATTGCATATGACGCCCCCATCAATGTACGTGTCGGTTCGGTCCGTGTATCTTCGCTGGACAGGAAAAAATACACCTGAGAGAGAGAGAGAGAGAGAGAGAGAGAGAGAGAGAGAGATTGGAAATCTAAACAAGCAACGTAACTTCAAATATATTTATAATTAATATTTTTTTTAATTGAATTTCTTCAACAAAGTAAAATATGTAGTGATACAGAAAAGGTATGTGATGTCTATTCGGAGAGTCCAAAGGAAGAGAACTATGCTCCCGAATATTTTCTGATGTCAGATTGATTACAAGCGACCATGCAGGAACTGTAATTTATTTGTGTGCTGGCCTTTCCTTTGTGAATGATCACATCTGACACATCAGTCACCGAAAATCATTTCTGAATGTTGGAATTGGTTCTTTATAGTAAACTTTACTTGGAATCTGGTCATCGGTAAAGTATTATCGGCATTATCGTGATCCAAGTCCCCAGGGACTCGGATCCACGGACACTTTTTACTCTGAAAAAACATTTCCTAACTTGCAAAACTGTATCCACCAAAGCGCGCGTTTGATGGATTGTTACTTTATTTAGTCAAGCCAATTTATCTATTAGGCCGGCTATTAAAGTTATTCACTATTTAAAATAAAGCGAACTATAATTTAAATTTATTTAGTCAAGCATTGATTAGGCTGAATAAATGAATATTATATTTATTAATTTCACATTGCCTTTACCGATTATTGAAGACGAAATATAACTTTCATTAAATTTTGTTTTAAATGATATTACTGATTTATTTAGTCGAGCCAATTTATCTAGTAGGCCTATTAAGAGAAACACTACAAAACTGTCTATAATACTTCGTGGTGCGAGTCCCCATCGCGTGATAAGATTATCAAATTTCCCATAGGAGGGGACTTACACATATATATATGTATGTATACATATATATACGAATAATTTATTGGGCTTATTTTGCTTTCCAATAGATCTGTACAATATGGCACAGCTTTAGGGGCCTGGCAGGGCCCCTGCCGGGGGTTCCGGGGCGGAGCCCTAGGATGCTCTCGAGTTTTATTTGACTCTCAAGAGAAAGTGTCTCTGAGATATAAAAAGAGGTTATTTCTTAAATTAAATGAAAGGTCAATAGCCCTTTCATTTCAATGTTTGGAATCAAACTCTAACCCATCCTTTGATATTTAAATTGCATGGTCCCTACTGTGTGCTTTTTTCACACTCTCCCTGATCTATAAAGGGTGCTTACTTTATGTGATCATCAACAGAAACAAATTGCTAGGCCACAAACTTTTCGAAGAGTGACCAGATTCTAAGTATTCTTAAATGGGGGCATTGATGTATGTAGAAAAAACAGGATTAAGATCCCATGCAACGCTTCGAAATATAAAAGAAGAATAAGAAAAATAAAGTTGAGATTCGACCTTTATGTCTAGATGTTGCATAATGCAATACGTATTGGTATTTTATTCCATCTCAGAATGATTATAGACGTTATTTTTTAAGGATAATACAGTTTAAGCTGTCCGGGTTTTTAAAGATAATGCTTCAAAACAAATCGACCAAGCTGTTTATTTCTTTATTCATGGTCTGTTTCTATTGATTATCTATTTTCATTGCCAACTCTCGAAAACGAATTTATTATGCATTTCACAGAGGAAAGTTTGCATATTGATGAAAAATAAAGTTGAGATTCGACCTTTATGTCTAGACGTTGCTTAATGAATTTCGTGTTGGTATTTTATTCCATCTCAGAGTGATTATAGACGTTATTTTTAAGGATAATACAGTTTAAAGGTAAAGACCAGTTATGGTCATGCGATTGCATTGTGGAAGAAACGTTGTGGAATCGATCAGAAAAGGTTGATCATCTAGCATTTAGCATCTGCAAGGTTCTGGAATCATCAAAATGATAAGAAATTTGGCCCATTCTTCGTAAAGTTACAAGCACTATACACAGAAAGATGTATATGGGACTACCCTATATCTCTCGCAGTCCATGAGAGAAACAAATTTACCAAATATATGAATTAGTAGGCGGTTTCCCGGCAAATTTTGTATCATCATGTATTAGTCAAAACATATTCTTTCACATGATTGGTAATGAGAGCTTCCAATTCATTTTTTGAAATTGGGGCGTTTCCAATACTGGTCTTTACCTTTAAGCTGTCCGGGTTTTTAAAGATAATGCTTCAAAACAAATCGACCAAGCTGTTTATTTCTTTATTCACGGTCTGTTTCTATTGATTGTCTATTTTTATTGCCAACCCTCGAAAACAAATCATATTTGCATATGATAAATATGTATATCTATATCTATGTATATGTAAATATATTATTTAGTGGGCTTATTTTAGTATTAGGCATGTTTGTCTTTTAAAGTTGTGACTGAGGCATAACAAAACTTGCCTGGTATAGATGTGGACATTCTGACTGCAGCTCGCATGGACATGTCTGGTGTGGTCTTCACGTGGCAGTATTCCTCCATCATCGTACTGAGGTTGGTTACCACCACGCACAGTTCTCTCCCCGTCTTGTCGTAAAGATCCTGTACAAATATGACACAGTGTAAAGGTACAAATTCAGTGAAGTGAAAAAAGAAGGAAATATAGACTGCATTTGTAATGGAGAAAGAGGAGAGAGAACGAGAGAGGGGAATTTGTTATAATATCGCAATACGTATTCCTGGGAAACGCCAGCTAGCGTACACACACACTCACATACGCACACGCACACGAAAACACACACACATATGTAAGGTAAACTCTCTAAAAACGGTAAGAATCTGGGACAACTTTCACGAAGCCACCATAAGTGCATTTTCGGCGACATTCCATTGAAACACCTGCATATGGTTTTACACGCGTTTGAATGAGATGGTGGGGACCTTGTACTTATGACGAATTCGTGAAACGACACCCTGATTTACCTTGAAGGTCGCATCTGGGTCACCCATTTTCTCGGCTATGGAGTCACCAAGAAACTTGTCGATAGCTTTGCCTGGATGCCAACCCATGTGTCTGAAGAAGTTTGGTACCATACTACACCTTCCCAATGATGCATCTGTAACACATGTAACATGATTAAATAATAATAATAATAATGGTTTAATGTGTAGCATATATATCCTTTATGATGACGTGGATCTTAATCAAATGACTGGTTGAAAGCGTACACGTGACCAGGCATTTATTTTGCCTAACGCGTAATTTGGATAATGACCGGTCATTATCCAATTCCAATGACCGGTCATCAGTAAAATCATGTTCATTTTATAAATCAAATAATACACATCATTTCTTTCGGGCATTAGTAACATTACCCACACTCGGTACCTTCAAAACAGTCCAAACACGTTAGACTGTTCCAAAGGTACCTTGAGTGGGTAATTCTTACTAATGCCCTCACTGATGGGTATTATTTATATACTACTGAAATTGCCTCAGGTTGATATTTTTGAAAACTATGGGGTCACCAAAAAACTGGTAGATAGCACGACCAGGTTGGTATCCCTTGTGTCTCAAGAAGGTTGTCACTATACTACAACAATGGACCTACTATATGCTATAACCCCCGAGTGTAGCATCTGTAACGAATGTAACAGGATGAATGAGAAATATATATACGCCTGTTAAGATATCAATGATAATAATGATTATGATAATAATTATAACTAGAAATTTAATTCGTCATGGGGACGAATTAGGTGGTCTGTCTTCACTTCTTATGATAGATTTAAGAATGGGAAAAATGATATAGACATATAAACAATGATGATCATGATGATCATGATCATGATGATTTTGCTCGCGAAAGACGGGAATGTAGAATCCGGTTTTGAGAAAAAGTCATGTCCTATAGAGAATACACGCAAAATGTGAAAAATTGACATGCCTCCTTTAATCGCAAAAATACGCCATGATGCCTTCGTCAAAATGAAAAATTGTGCACTCGTAGGGAGTTGTCTCAGCTAGAACATATCCAAATTTGGAGGAAAATCGATAAAAATTCACAGAGATACAATCAATGTTCTAAAAATATGCTGACGTCATAATAAGCAAATAGAAAATTTGAGTTCAGAGGCCATTATGATGACGTCATGAGTTCATTGAGGGTCAAATGAGACATGAAATCATATCTAAAATTCATACTCTATCCAAATATGAAAATAAAATTAGGGGTCAACCTGCATCTTAAAGAGCTACAATGGATTTTGTATAGGCATGTTTTTGCCAATATATGCTATATATGTATTACAAGAGTTCACACGCAAGTACATGTATCTTAAACGGACGCTCATTCCGTTATTAATGTTCACAAACAGGTGAACAAGATATCAAAATGCTTGGAAAAATGTGCCAAATTTGATGATACAGAAAATTTGGCGATTTAAAGTTACAAAATATCATGACGCGCGAAAACGCGTTTTTTGCAAAATGCTTAAAATGGCCTTAAACGTATGCAAAATGAATTTGAGACGATTTCGAGCATTTTTAAATTTTGCACGCGCGTTGACGCGCGGTCGTACGCATGTGCGCGCGTTTTTTTACCTGAAATTGACCGGATGGATATTGACCTTAATCATGATAAATATGAATAAGAAATGCCTTTCCGTTATGAAGATACGATCAAAAGTTGAAAGTACCCCCAAAAACACAAAATGGCGCCTGGATGACGTCATGAAGACTTGATGGCCTTGAAAATGTTCCTGCCAGGTCTTATGGCAATGACCTATGACTGTGCCATAATTGAACGAAATTGACTAAACCGATCTTGAGTTATCCTCGGAACAAAAAAGTGGGAACAATAAATAAAAATAAAGAATAAATAAATAAATAAAAAACAAAGAAAGAAAATTCTGACGAAATCAATAGGTGATCTGTCTACGACAGACCACCTAATAATAATAATAACGAAAATAACAATAAGGGGAAAAAAACAATGATAACTAAATCAACTTCTATAATGGCTTCTTGTGTACCATCTTTATCCGTTATTCAAGGCTACAGAAATTGCGCTAGGTTGAAATTACGATTGTGTTATAATGACTCTGAGGTATGCTTGCTAGAGATATAGAAAGGGGCCGGGCCGATTTCCCCTACCCCTAGTTTTGTTTTATAAAAAAGATTTGTACTTCAAAAGCTGTGCTGTTTTTCCTTACCTAACAAATCGATGATTTGCGGGCCGTCATTGAGAATTTTGAGGAATTTTTCAGGTCCATGTCCCACGGCGAGGAAACAAGCAGTAAACGCCCCTATGCTGGCACCGCCGAATCGACGAAGCTTTTTCAAGTAACCACGCTGTTCCATTTCCTGTAACAGTACATTGTTGTATGGTTTAAAGTTATGCTGTTCCTACCAACAATACCTAATCCCTTTAAATTATCTATTACTCATTTTTCTACAGCTATTGCTACTACAACAACAACTTTGACGACGATTAGTATAATTATTATTATCATTATCCTTACTATCATTATCACCATTATGTATTAGCCTTATAATAATTATTATTATTATTATTACTATTTATTATAAATATTAGTATTAGTGCTATTACTACTGTTACTAGATGTCCTCAATATTTGCCACTAAAGTTTCTTTTTATCCAATTTTCTGGACTCCAGGGGAGAATAGTTTTGTCATTATTAAAAAAAGCTGAATGGGCTATCCAGCCATTCACTGTATTCTTGATTTTATATGTACTGTCCAGTTTAAGTTATTCTAAAAAATAAATATGATATAACACCATACCATATCACATCAATAACAACTACAACTATTTCTACTCCTATGGCGGCTGCTGTTACTGCTTTTATACTTCTATCATTTTCTGCTCCTTTTTACACTTCTGTACATTTTCCTTATCGCTTTGTTATTTTGTGGATATCTTTTTTTTAATTTCATTTTTTTTAATGAAATTATTTCCTTCAACAACAAAAAAGGGATGGCTTAATGACACCTTTTGCTGTTCCGACACATATGAAAAGAAATGAAACCATTGCTATTACTATCACTATTCCTTATACCGTTATTTGTAGCTATTTCTCATACTACTAATAGAATGGTGAAGTATGACCTCATCAAAAATCTATTTTTGGAATTTCTCAATCAAAACATAACCAACATAGGCAATATAACATTGAGTTCCTGTAGGACATCTATTTATTCAGATGGTCATATCTCGGCAAATACTTAACATATTCAATTGGTTTTCAACATTCGGACATTATTTTTGATGCTCTGTCGGAACATGAAGACAAAGTTGAGAAATTCTAAAAAATAGATTGTTATGATGTCACAGCTTCGGTACTCTATATGACTCAGTAAACTGGGAACCCATTGCCTGCTGGAACCGGGTGACCCCTGTATAAAGCCTATGGGAGTGAATGAATTTAGCAGACAACAGGTTAACACAAATAGACATTTTAACACCATTTCTCACAATTATGGCGCCAATATAAGCGTTTCCTTGGGCGCCGCCGCCTTCGAGAAGAAGGTTCTCATAAGGGAAGTCAAAATCTTTAAGAATCTCATCGATGTCTGCGAACTCGTCTAAAACTACGTCGTTCCCAGACTGGGTGGGTTGACGGGTGGTTGTTTTCGCCGAACTAGGAAATAAATAATAACGAGATTTATACTGATGAACACGAATGTATTCCAATGTGTGACTTTGAAACGTGACAATGATGGTTATGGTAATTCGGCTGGTGCTAAAGATGATAAGGACGATGTTAATAATACAAAATTGTAGCTTGACAATGATGATAGTAATGTTGATTAATGATACTAGGACACCTACCCACTAGACACCCCCCCCCCCCGGATAACCACCCTAAGTGAAATACCCTGTAGGACAACTACCCCCTAGGGCAACCACCCTCTAGGACGACTAACCCCTGGGACAACTACCCCCAGACAACTACCACCCGGACAACAACAACACCCCCCCCCCCAACAAGTACCCCTTACGACGACCATCCTAAAAATATTCAGACAAGTAAATGCACAAACCTTCTGGCACTGTTTGAAGTGCTTCAAAAGTATGACTGTGATATAGAATGATATTTAGCTCATTCTAAACAGAAGAACGTCCGGAAACAAGTAGTTTCATTTTACTACATTTATTTCCCCGATTACTGAGATTTTGGGAGTTAAAGAATTGTTATTTAAAATACTTTTTTTTTTCGCGTGGACGAGATTACAGCTGCACAGTGGCTCAGTGGGGACGGGGGGGGGTGGGTAGTGAGCAATAATTTTTATTACACCCCCACCCCCCTTGACCCCCCCCCCCCCCCCCCGAATAAAAAACACCGCCCCTGCGTACGCGCCTGCAGCTGCATGGCACAATTTTAATAACAGTCTAGTGGAATGCCACATACTGTGTTTCTTTCTAGCGATATCTTTATGATTATGCATTGTAAAGGAACCATCCTGCCGCGTGAGTGAAACAGATATGAAAGTCATTGCAGGTTAATATTTCTCGAATCTTTACCTTACCAAATTGAAAGAAGATGAATGGGGGCTGTCAAGGACATTCGGCTAGGACCTCGATCTATATTGTAAGCGTTTAACAGACCATGATATCTTTTTGTCATATCTCAACAAAGGGTATAAAAAGAATCGGGAATGAAAGAATAGTATTATCTGCTTTGTAAACAAGGTCGCCTGACATCGATGTCTATGGTATATGCACTCAAAAAGACATGTTTAATATATAAACCGTGTAGTTTTCTACATGTTGGTAATAAGCTCTAGTAGCCATGCATGGTATTGGACCACGCCTTCTTCCTCTTCTTTCTTTCTCCATCTCCACTTAGTGTTCCTTATTCACAATTCTTCTTTGAGATTATGAATTACTTGGCTGGTGAGATTTTCTCATTGATTTCGAGTATTACCCTTCTGTGTTTTTTGTTTCTTTCTATTTTGCCCACTTATTTAAAGTTTCAAGTATAAATGAAATCGTCGCAATATAACCATGTTAGTTATCAAACAGAAAAGTGAAATGTGAAAAATAAAATTGAACTTCAACTGAAACTAAACTTTTTAAGAACATTGAACGACACCCAGTGCCTCCAGCTATTTACAACGTTTGAGAGGAAAATTGTTCACACGGAGTGACGTTTCTATGTCCTTTTTTTTAAATCTACCTAATAGTTTCACTTCTGCGTGCAACCTTCCTCTCTGTAAGCGTGTTATCAAAAATATAATATAGTTTTTAGCAATTCGGACAAAAAAAATCAATAAATCTATGACTGTTTAAAAGTTGTTATCACTTTAAGTAATTATGGACAGTTCTAGTTGGCTAAACCAGTATTGTCACTGTGACGTAATGCCGGATAAAATTCGCATTTGTTTTAACACAAAAATTGATGAAAATGTCAATTTTTCAATATTTATGACTGATATGGGTCTTTTCCTTATTTTGGATAATCTGTAATGATGTGCTATCCACAATATATTGTGTGTAGTGTAACTGTTAGACGAGAGAAGACCCTTGTAGAGGTGTCGTGATCGAGTGGATAAGTCACCTGACTGTGGATCACATGGTCCGTGGTTCAAGTCCCGCTGCGGCACTACTGTCCTTTGGCAAGACATTAATCTACATTTGCCACACACGACCCAGGTGAGGAAAAATGGTACCTGGTAAAATTACTAATTGGAAAGCACTGTGCGGTGATAACGGCTGCCGGAGCTAAAGCTATGGTAATATTTTCCAAAGCTCTTTGGAAGCGAATAAAGATGTTATATAATGTGATATGCGGTATGCAAGAACCGAATATTATATTATTATACTTTTAAAAATGGGTTTAAGAATATAGCCAATGAAAAGCGTCAAAATGGATCACGTAACCGGGCATTATTGTGTAACCATATAGTGTTTGTGTTTGTTGGGCCTAAGAATAAAAACCGTGTCGATGTGCTACATAAGGGCCCCTTTTGTGAGGCATTAATCCTCATTACTGTCAGTTATGACTTAAAGAGAAGGTTGAGTTCTGGGAAGAGGTTAAACTTAGCTTGTGAGCGTTATCATTGTATTATGCAAGGCCCCAGAATAAAAACCGTGTCGATGTGCTATATTAGTGCCATTTTGTGAGGCATTAATCCTAATTACTGTCAGTTATGACTTAAAGATAAAGTTAAGTTCTGGTCATGCGATTGCATTGTGAAAGAAAAGGTGTAGTATGGATCAGAAACATTTGATCATATAGCATACATAAGTGGTATCGGGGCTACTTACCTTTATTTCCTTATCTTTATATGCTCATTACTCAGCCAGTATACATTTTCTTCAAAATTTGTTCGGCAAATGACATTTATTTGTAATCTTGCAATCTGCATTTGATCCTACAGTTGAGCACTGTCAGAATTTGCAGTTTTACTAAACTTGCTTATATAATATACATATCCATGCGTGTGTGAGTTGTGCATTTGTGGGCGTGTGTATCAGCGCACGTTGATTGGGGTGTTACAAAACGCCCCTCCCCTACCCCCGCCATGCACTTTCACAAATGGGCTAGACAAGACTCGTTTTTACTTCAAGATTAAGATTAGTGTCAAAGCTAACATTCACCTGATCTGGCGAAGCATTCTACGCAATTTTCCACCTTGAAACATCCCCCCTATTCTAATTACACTCCAACCATGCGTTTCAAATTTAATATCATTACGTAGCTCTTTTGCGTGCCTCGTTAACTCATAATGATCATGTTTTTGGTGTTCAAAACTCCACTTACTAGCTGAATTGGGCCTGTAGACACTCTACGATGTAAAAATGTTTTAATACTAGATTGGGACAACTATATACATGATAATGGGACTGATATATGACCAAGGAAAAATTTCGCCCAAAATCACTTACTTTTTTTTCTTCGTAAAAGTAAGCAAACTAAACTGTTTTGGGGTTTTAGTTGAACTCATTGTTGGTCGACGTGTTTTGATACTTTTTTTCTTTCTTTTAAATTTCTTTCTTCATGCTTTTTTTCCTTCAAAGTAAATATCACTCAGGTTTCCACCTCCATTATCAGAATTACAGTACTGTCAATATTCGACCTCTTGATTCAACTTGCATCTATCGCTATTTAATACAGACAATGAACAGCGTAATTATCATTATAAAATCTGACTTAATACAAATATGGTAAGTTGATTAGTGCATTTCACATTACACGACGCGAAACAGATCCGAGTAGCCCTTCTGAAATTTAAAAAACCTTTTGCTATCTAACGTCAATTTTGGCTCCTTTCTTTTCGTTAAAACGGGTGTTCTAATTTGACATTTCACAAAACACACGCATGCCTACACCAGGGAGGTGAGAATTAAGTCTCACCTCCCTGCATACACAAGCACATTATGTATATATATATATATATTTATATACATGTATATACAACCGATAATAAGTCCGAGTGTTGTCATAAGATGACGCAATAAATGGGGATTCATACTCTAAATCAAACAGTTCTCATTAGATCACCCCCCCCCCCAGACGGTCGTAATTAAAGCATGAATCTTCTCTTCTTCATTGCATAATTTAAGAAAATGTATGTTTGTACACATGCATCATGTTTACAAAATTGATTTACTGTAGTTCATGGAACCTACACTGCAAGTACACTGTAGTACTCTAAAATAAAGTAGAAAATCAGAGAAGCAGACTGGGGAAAGTTTGAATTAAATCAGACAAAAAAATTAGAAAGTAATGAATTTTTGAAATTTGCAATCATTATATGTTTGGGCACCTCAAACTGGTTTTATCGGTAATGTCACTTTGACGAAGTGCCGCACTACTTTCCAATTTATATCAACATAAAAAAATTAAAAAAATGTAAGTTTTCCAAGTTAAAGATCAAGGAGGATTTCCTCTTATAAGAGGACATGAAATAAAGAGTAGTGCCTCAAGGGAGAAGGCACTTAGGAGGAAAAACAAGAAAATGAATGATATTTTGTACGCGAAAAACGGGAGTTGTCCCCCATTACTAGGTCACAATTCGCTGACAAAAAGGCTAATGTGACATTCGCACGGTATTTAGTGATGTCATATTTATAATATTCATAACTTCCTTATTATTGACCTGATTTATTCTAAACGTTCGCCTTTTTGTTTCTCTTATTTTATTTGTTTTCCTACAAATGCATTTATTACAAGGGTTCGATTGCTTTTTAAAGTTTTTGAACTGTAGAACTCACCTCTCACCCTGTTCATCGATGACGTTGTAAGGTCGATGTTTGCCATCTTCGTGGGTCGACATAGATGACCCCATTTTGAATATCGACGATGTTTTGATGTCACCAGTGAAATCTGTTAAGAATTAAGTGTCCTTTATGTACTTCTACCTCTGTCGCTTGCTTTCACTATAATAACCCGTAAACGTACTCTAGTCCGCCTATGTGCTTGCCTGCAAGGTGCATTCGACGCATACGCTGAGAGGCAGTGAGGTGTGGGAGAGAGTTTGTGTTTGTGCGGGTGCGGGAGGGGTGGGGGAGTCGCAGACCCAAGGGTAACAGATGAATAAGAGTCTATTGTTGAAATTAACCTAGTTGTTATGCTCTATCAGGCATGATTTTCTCCACTACTTAGTGGTGTCGTGGTCGAGTGGTACTGATGTCCTTTGGCAAGACATTGATCTACATTTACCACACTCCACCAAGGTGAAGTAAATGGAGACCTGGTAGAAATGTATTGAAACTCAGAGCGCGTGACAGCTTCTCTGCTTAAAGGTAATACAAAGTGTTGGTATGGGTACGTGAATTTGGTTCAAATGAACATATTGGAAGCATATGCGATCCTACAATATTCACTGATCGTTGTCGCGGTCAAAATCGACTCTAAAGTTATGAAATTGTTAATAATAAACACTTTATGTTGTATAGCTCCCTCTCAAGGTCAAGATATAAATTAAGCTATAAAACAATGTTTCTTGACTAAGATCGACCGATTAGCTATTCCCGTTCGGTAATTATATACCACAACTACATATTCTGAGATTTCCATGGTCGCAGCTACCATTGTACGGCCGTAGGAGCTATTTGAAATTTAATAACATTTACCGGGAGCACCGGTAAATCTTTATATTCAATTTTTCTCGAAAGCAGAAGTGTTTTAGGGGCTAAAATTTCTAGTGCTTTTAATACATCCACAGGGGCATCCAAATATATCAAAATTGTAAAGATTCACTATCCACCCATTTTCAAAATTTCCCAGAACTTTGAAATACCTTTAAGCCAGCGTAATTAAGCTGCATTATCGTAGAGCGATAAGAGACTCCTGATAAAGTAATTGTTAAGCTCTAAACCCCCCCCCCCCTTCATTTTTTTTTTTTTTTTTTTTTTTGGAGCCACCCCCCTCCCTTTGTGATGTTTTTTTGTTATGCCAATGGGTGACCTAAAAAAAGGTGACCTTACCCCTCCCCCCCCCCAACGGAACAAAATGTCAAATTTTCAAATTTCGAGACCAAAAAATATTGTACTCTTACCCCCCCCCCCCCCCCCCCCCCCCCCTCCTCCTCATCAACATACACATGGGGGACTTTTAGATTCGCACGACGAGAACGTTGATTGCCACGTATGACATCCTATTAAGGCAATAAGACGTCCTTTTAGGGCACTGGCAGTACCCGGCAGTGCCTTAAAAGGACGTCACATTGCCTTAAAAGGATGTCACACGTGGCAGTCCACGTTCTCGTCGTGCAAATCTAAACGTCCCTATTATCAAGTGGCGGTGGTCATGATGTGATCAAAGGAAGACTCTCATTATTAGTCCATCTGTAGTAGGGTCAATGATTAAACCTTTACAGCAACAACGCCGTTATTTTCCGTATCTCTATTTTAAGTTGTGTTTCATTTAGAACCTACGATATATCACTGAGTTTTGACAGTTCTACAATATAACAAGGGCCTTGACCGAAGAGCTTTATAAGCAATCGAAAGAATACTAAATTCTATTCGTTGGTGTATTGGGAGCCAGTGCAGATCTCTCACAGACAAAGACTAAGTATGAAATCCTAGTTTTGGGGTTAAATAGTTGTGATACGGATCAAACATCGCCATGGTTGTTTGTGGGGGGAAAGGTGTGACATTCCCTATTTATTTAAATTAAATAGAATGAAGGAGAATTCGGTAAAGCTGCTGTCGCAAAAAAGTAAAATGAAATTTTAAAAAATCAATGAATGAATAAATGGACAGATAAATAAATATATAGAAATGGAGATAAGGCATAGCGTATAAAACGTATATTGTCAATAAATAAAAAAGGGGGTCACAGAAAGCCAGCAACTAACATTTCAAAAGAGTTTTATCTTCGTAGCAAACAGAAGAAGAAAAAAGCGTCATAACAAAACAAAAGCTACTGTTATTAACCAGACCTTGCAAAGGAATTAACTATCCTTGTTGCCAGTGTGGTGCTCTAGAATTTCTAGGATTTAATTCGTGTGATCCACAGTCTAGTGATGTATGCGGCGAAGCTACTGTCGCAAAAGAGTAAAAATTTAATAAATAGAAATCAATGGATGAATAAATGGCCAGATGAATGAATATAAAGAAATTAAGATAAGGAATAAAATATAAAAAATACATTGTTAATTTAAAAAAGGGGGTCACAGAAAGCCAGTAACTAACATTTCAAAAGAGTTTTATCTTCGTAGCAAACAGTAGAAGAAAAAGAAGTCGCAACAAAACTATTTTCAAAAGTTAATGTTGACCAGACCTTGCAAAGGAATTAACTATCCTTGTTGCCATTGTGGTGCTCTAGCATTTCTACGAATTAATTCATGCGATCCACAGTCCAGTGATGTATCAACTGGACCAAAACACCTCCACATAAATGGTTATATTGTGTGCAAAGAAGTCAAATGACCTTCAATAACAATTGCCAGACGTTTGTAAATAGGGACTTTTAGATTCGCACGAAGACAATGGGGATTGCTACGATCGGCGCCCTTTTAATGCAATGCCTTGAATGGACGTCACACGTGTCAGTCCACGCAAATCTAAAAGTCCTTATTATAGGTTTTTTTCAGATACGTCGCAGTTAGGGCGCGTTCATGCTTGATTTTGAAGGTATAATGAGCGATCTGAAACGCTCATCGTAAACGCTCATCGTGATCACAGTTCCACGGTGTACTGTTCATGCTTACTTCTCTGGCTCATCCAGGCAATTCTCCTTGTGTGGCCTTAATTGGTCTTCCAGCTGGATTCGCAAACCTTCACTGTGCATGCTACGTAGACCCACTATAGGTCAGTGCGTTTACCCCATTTAAACGCGTTTACTTGTAAACGCATCTTTTTGTGAGTTTACGATCGGCGATCGTGATCGCCGTTTTTCGGTGATTCTGCAAAAGTAAGCATGGACGCAACCGTGTTTTAAACTAAACGCGTAACAGATGCCTGATTCTGGCCAGAAAAAGTGAAGCATGAACACGCCCCAATATGTCAATACTCTGGCCAACTTTGACCCGCCAACCACTTTCTATTTCTACTCTACTAAACTTGCTAGAGTTTGCAATAGCTCCGGCAAAAACTTGTAGGGTCAGGACAATCAATCTTAAAATTGAAAAGCGTGCCTGAGGTTATCATGGTAATGATATTAATTGGGTTGAACTCCAATAGCACACAAGTCCTAAAAATTGTTATCATTTATCCTACAACGTCCCCATTATAGTGAATATGTATAAACAGGACGCCTTTGTCATGTTTGTGGAGGAATTCTAAATCTGCGCCTAAGGAACAATATTTGTTCGCAGACCGTATAGTTCAATTCAATTCAATTTTTATTTCGAAATATAAAGATCAAAGTATACAAGGTAACAGTAAACTTGAACTATATCTACAAAGGTTATATGCGGGGCTTTCCATGAAGGTTGAACTTTATACATACACTGAATTAACATGGCCTTAACCTATGTCTTTAGAGTTCAGGCCTGGGGGGTGTTTCACAAAGATCCTAAGTTGAACTTAACACTAAGTTGGACTTAAAAATTATGGAAAGCCATTAGAGCCTTAAAATGAAATATATTCAAAAGCAGAAATTCAAGTATTTTAGACTTTTTATAAATTCTACATCCAGAACATGAAATCTCCTTGATGATAGAAAATATGAATGATTTGAATTAACATTTTATGCCTTTTACAATAACTTTTACAAAATGTTTTCAAAGATGCTAATGGCTTTCCATAATTTTTAAGTCCAACTTAGAGTTAAGTTCTACTTAGGATCTTTGTGAAACACCCCCCAGGACTACAACACAGAAAGATAAAGTAGATAGATGGTCCCACAAATGAATCAATAAATATTATGTATTTTGTAATCATATTTGTTTTATCATCATTATTAATACAATTAATTATAGTTATCTTCATCATCATCATCATCATTTTTTTTTTTTTGATAACCAGTAGGCCTAACCCATATCAAAAGCAAAATGGGGTCAGAAAACCATGCCTGATTGATTATAAAAACTAGGCAAATTTCAACAAAAGACTTAATTCATCTGTTAACCATGGGTCTGCGAATACCAGGGACCTATGGTTGACAGATAAATAAGAATCTATTGTTGAAATTTTCCAGGTTGTTATAATCAATCAGGCATGGTTTTCTGACCCCTATTTGGTTTTTATATGGTTTACTGGTAATCACAGAGAATTTGTACACGTTAGATGCCTTCACCCTCATTTTGGCGCCATTTCATCCAAATTCCTGAGTCGACAGGTGGAGCCCGACGGCGCACAGTGGGCCAGGGAGGAATCAAAGTGCGCCATAACTCATTTTTGGACATTTATTTGTTTAAAAAAATTTCTTGCCCAGTTGAAAGAAAATAAGTTGAAGAATACGTTAGTCAAATATCTAATTCCGGTATGCACAATACATAAGGGTTTAAATTTACTCCTTCAAACAGCAAAATCCTACATATTCACAGTTTTAGTGCAAAATTTATTTATTTTATAAATCTTTCAATTTAACATGAAGTTTTTAAGTTGTTGATATGAAATTGCTCTCACATCATCCTGATAGTTCATCTCACGGCATGAATGGCTTTAAACGGATAGAAACACAATCTTCATAATATATGATAGGGTAATTTACTGAAAATGGACTAATTATCCATGTGTTTGTTTTAATCCTGAATAAAAGACCAGAACTCATTTCCAAATGCTGCTATGAAAACAAATTCTATCTCTGCAACTTCAAAAGAGACTATATACTTTTAATAAATAAAATAAAAAATTATGTACTAGCACCTTGGAGGAGTCCATTTTGTGAAACCCCCTCCCATAGGTTTCAATCTACATGTTTAGAAATCCAGCGCAGTACCTGAGCAATTACAATAGCTGCTTCACCCTTGAGTAATTCCTATTGTATTAGATAAGTCTTATTTTGAACGTATTTGGACCAAGGTTGTAGAGTAATCACGTACTTATAAGAATGCTATCAGTTGCCTGGGGGCCGTTTCATGAAACCAACTCCAATTCAGTCATATCTTTGTCGGCGACCTACGGAGATGTCATGAAGTGGATAAACCGTTCCACAAAGCCATGAAAGACATGATATCGATATATCGCGATACTATTCTTCTTCTTCTTCTTGATTTGTTTTTGTTTGGCAATCAGTCACAGTTGACTATTTTTGCCACACACTATTTTATGAATTATTTATATATATACATATGTACAATTTCATGTCATAAATGACTAGCAGCTCAAGAACATAGTCTTTGTCACGATCCATTTGATTTATCACGAATAACCCAAAACAAGTTTTGGTGCTAAAATTGTCCAAAAAGAAACATATACATATAAATTCTCCTAAAATAAATAATAATTAGTGTCATTATCAAATGTAGATCATCAAAAGATTTGCATATTTCTGTAAAGACTCTAAAATTGAAGAAAAACCGGTGAGTGTTTTTCTCGACAATCCAATCAAAAGGTAGTTGAAGGACACCGTAATGTGATAGTTTATCAATACGTACTCTTTTGTTTATTGTGACGAGGAATTTTAGGCAAAGTACCTTTTCTCAGCCAGTTTCTATTCTAGAGTCTCATAAATATTCGTTATATAGTTGATTGGATATTGAAAATATCATTTGGAAGAAGTTATTAGAGTGGGAATAATAATGCACATAGGCCCCAAAGGTATGTAGTATCCTAATAAAAGACTATGGATCGACTATGGACAACGTTGTGTAACATTCTTATCTCTCTTATTTATATGTTATAGTTTAATGATTTGTGATTTAATGTTTATATTCAGTTTTTTAAAATTTCTGTATAATTTGTACTACCACTTCTTTACATTTTCATTTTATCTCCCTGTTTCTCTGATCTGACATAACACGATCTCTATCTTATCACGTGCTATCTCTCTCTCTCTCTCTCTCTCTCTCTTTTCTCTTCCTTTCGCTCACTATATTCTCTATTTTTCCTTCCCAATACCATTCACTCTCTCACTTCTACCTCCTACCCCTGGGGATCGTCCCCTCTCTCTCTCTCCTCCCCAATCATATGTCATTTTCAGGAGCTCTTCTCGCTTACCATCCGTCACATCCAAATAATCGCAACATTTAGGCATAAAAATGATGTTGTACTTTAAATCTATTTTTTCTTTTGTTTTTACAATTCCAAGTATATTTAGTGATAAATAATCGCTCTTCTTTAAGAAATTACTTACCCTTCTATCGGCCAGCCGTTCATATATGGGCAATTTTAATAATTCAAGGTTCATTCTCATTTAGCATTTCATGTTATCACTATCTTGTTTTGTATAATTCCATTCTTTATTTGTATGTTTTAAATGTGTTAATGAAGAGTTTTGAATAAATTTTGAATTTGAATTGATCAATTGTAAGCTTTGTTTACCAGAAAGGATATGGATACAAAATAATACATTGCTGTTTTCAATGAAAAAGGGTACTTTAATTGGTTTGCTTACAATAATTATGGTTTGAATGGAAGAAAAAAATGTGACTTAAATTTCAAAATTTCTAAGAAACGTCCACAATATATCTGTTAAGTCTATCCGTAAGCCTACACGTACATGGCTGATTCGGTTTCAACCACCCCCCCCCCTCCCCTCCCCAAAGATGAATATAAATAAATAGCCGACTAATAAGGCAATTATGATAAGGTTACCTATCGAATATTATTGGAATTAAAATGACAGACACGTGAAGAGCATAAGCCTCGTGGTATATCAATGCTAATTAAGGGATTTATGTTTTATACAGAATGAGCATCCCAGATAATTACGTACCGAAGTCGTCTATATTTTTCTCAAAATGATATTGAAACTAATCGTACATTTCGCGGCCCATGGAATAGCAACAAACTGACTTGTGATGGCGCTTTACAGCAATTAAAAAAGATGTGACGGATTCGGAGGTGTGACAACTTGCTTGTCGCGGAAGTTGTCACTCATCTTGGCAAAGACGGTTTTGTGAAACACTTAGCTGACAAGTTGCGCGACAGTGGCGAGATGTCGTTGATCTTGTAGTTATGACGGTTTCGAGAAACGGTCCCCTGATGATCGCTTGCAAGGCGTAAAACTCGGAGTAGCAACCATTTTCCATTTGTCTTTATTAGTATATACAAAAATATAATATATGAAGAAATAAAAATTGAAACCGGTCAAAGTGGACAAGAGAACTCTTTTAAGGATTTTTATTTCGATTGTTTAAATTATTATTTGTATTTCGCCTTGACGCAGGATTATCAACATTCAAGTATTTATTCTAAATAATTGTATGTGTATGTGTGTGGAATTCATGTTAATAATGTCATATTTCAGATACTAAATTTGATCAAGTTGGTAGATCTCGTTAATTATCGATTTATGGAGCGCCATGCAACCAATTGAGTGTGAACCTCCTCATCAAGTAAAGTTTTGTATTCGCTCCGGTGTTATGACGCCGGCACGTGACGTGTCGTGTTGGAGTAAAGGAATATCTGGAATTCGATCCTTAAATAAAAAATCATAGTATATGTCAGGATATGCTTTTCTCCTTCTCCCACAGTTTTTCTCTTTAATTTTCCTCTCTTTCTCTCCCTCTCTTTCTATCTCTCTCTCCCTCCCTCTCCCCAACTATCTTTCTCCCTACTCTCCTCTCACCCCATTCCTCTCCCGCACTCCTCCTCTCTCTCTCTCTCTCTCTCTCTCTTTCTCGCCACGAGATTTTTCCTCACACATACTTTCCCTTCCGCTCTCACTCTTCCTTTCTCTCTATCATATACCAACACAATCTCTTTGCCATGTGATTATTAGTTCATTTTCACCCTTCAGTGCATCTTCCTACATCCAGTCAATTATAGCACTACACTACAACTCCTATACATTTGTTTGTAGTTAAAACTTGACGTATGGTTGTGATCAAGTTTCACTTTATTCCATATGCTCATTCTACCGACACAAACATTACATCAATAAATTTGACACACACGCAAATCAAATATAATATCTGATAATTACGATATCAAAGACATCCGTCAACATTGTAAATCTCCCTATGAAATATAGGCCTACGAACATTATAATGACGTGTTGCATAATGATATACTGCAGTGCATTCGAATTGTCCTGGAGTTGATTTTTCGAATGTCTTTGCGATTGTCTTAGGTACAATACATACAATTTCATTCATCAAGATCCAAAAGACTTTCGAAAATTGAACTGAGGCCACTTTATGTAGCCTTGTCCAACACATTATGATATGTATAGACAAACATTACAAGTACGTGTTGCATAATCCTATACAGACGAGTATTCACATCGCCCTGAATGTTTTTTGCAAATGTGCTCATATCAAATGTACACGGAACGGTAAATGTTACCTATATATGTATGCATTTATATACAGGACAATAAACATACACCTGCATCTGAAGCAGTCAGCTGAAGCTACATTTAATAGCCTTGTCGATCACGTTATGATATGTACGTACATGTCAATCACGTTTTATGTGGTGATGTAGCTGAATAGGGTTTCGAAATTGCCCTGAACTGATCTCTCGAAACTCTTTGCGATCGCGTTAAAGGTAAAGACCAGTATTGGAAACGCCCCAATTTCAAAAAATTAAATGAAAGCTCTCATTACTAATCATGTGAAAGAATATGTTTTGACTAATACATGATGATAACAAATTTGCCGGGAAACCGCCTACTAATTCATATATTTGGTAAATTTGTTTCTCTCATGGTCGTGTGAGAGATATAGGGTAGTCCCATATACATCTTTCTGTGTATAGTGCTTGTAACTTTACGAAGAATGGGCCAAATTTCTTATCATTTTGATGATTCCAGAACCTTGCAGATGCTAGATGCTAGATGATCAACCTTTTCTGATCGATTCCACAACGTTTCTTTCACAATGCAATCGTCTGACCATTACTGGTCTTTACCTTTAATATTGAACGTACACCAAACGGTTAATGATGTGTAGGTGTGTATGGGAGATATAGATAGATAGATAGATAGATAGTTTATTGGTTTCCACAATATCTCATTTTACAAAGAGTGTAACAACATATTGAAAAAAATAATATACATGTACATACAATACCGGTACACACTATTCAGAATATTGTCCATTAAGTAGAACTTATGAGATATAGTGGCGGAGCCTATGGAAAAGCAGAGCTTGTTGTGGATAGGCTCTTTAAACTACAAATGACATAATTAACTAAAGTAAAGTTTATAAAATAGAAATACACGCTAAAACAGGGAAAGGGTGATTACAGGGATACATGAACCGATACTCACAATTAACTACAAAAGACAAGGAAAAGGGAAGGGGATATATCTGCAGCTTATTGAAACAATAGTACAATATAGTATGTTCTCGAGTATATTATAAACATAGTTGGCATGGTCGTACCGTTATTTACTCATTGTAATGAACAAAAGTATACAGCTCGGAGACAAGAATAGTCAGGATTAAACCTGAATTACGAATCCTAACGCGATCTCATTTAGTTTCATATCTGCTCTGTAATGTTACATCATGCCAGAACTAAGAGGATACTCCATATAAGTTGCATAAATAATAATAACAACAATAATAATGATGATAACAATAATTTGTATTGTTTACCCAGAGCAGCCTCATCAGTATCAATTTCTGTTTCTCTCTGAGGGTTCTGCATTCATATTATACCCTGGTTTTTGCACGGCGACCGTGATAGTTAAGGCGCAGAAGCATTCAGGGATCTCTGTCTACCGGCTACCCATTTACTACACCCAGGTGGAGAGTGGCAAACGTAGATCGGTATCTTACCCAAGAACATAAGTGCAGCAGTGGGACTCAAACCCGCCCCCCCCCCCCCCACTCAGTGTTATTTAGGGTACGCATATGCTTGTTCCCTCTTTTTGAAAGCACCCCCTATCTGAGGACTGCCAACATTTCCGAACCCCCCTTTCGCGGGCTTTTCCTGCCTTGGAGACCCCCCTAAATTCGGAAAAATGCTCAATGTACCCCCCTAAATTCGGAAAAGTGCTCAATTTACCCCCCCCTAAATTCTGAATAATTTCTCAGGAGTCCAAAGAGATGAGAGAAAAAAAAGAAAAAACACCCCCTTTTTAAAGAATTCTCCGGGTGAAAGTCAAATACACCCCCTTTTCTTACAATTCTCGGGCCGGACTTTGTCGCACAAAAAGTACCCCTTTACCGGACAATTTGTGTGTATTGCAAGGTTCTGGAATCATCAAAATGATAAGAAATTTGGCAAAATCTTGGTAATGTTACACTGTACACAGAAAGATGTATATGGGACTACACAAACACGTGGCGTAAAAATCCTACCCCGGAGTTTTACGATGTTACATGATATATTTAGAATATAAAGGCATTTGAAGAGCCATGCTTTTCAGGGAACATGTCTTATCTGATGTTCTTCCACACTTGCATAAACAGAATGATAACGCTCACAAATTATTGTTCACCTCTTCCCAGAACTCAACCTTCTCTTTAACAGAAATCGAACGTAGAGTGCAAACTGGTTTAGTTTACTGGCATGTGCATCAATCGCTACTACAAGCTTGATAAAAGCAGGCAATTGTAATGGATATTGATTTCTATGTCATATATATCATCTTTTTTTCATGCACTTGATACATTTTCGATTGATACATGTATACTTGCAACATGATATATCATGACGACATATTATGCCATGTACGTCATTGATTGATCAGTAGTTGTGATCATGTTTTCCTCGTTGCCAGTCATTCTTGATCTGCAAACTGACCGAACCATCCGCACGACACTCTCACGAAAAACGCGGTCCATTTGACAGTAGATGAAAGGATTAATTGCTGAGCTGGTGATATAGAGCAGAAACCCAACATGGCTCACGACGCCGTTCAAAGCAAAGTCATTGGAAACCATCAAGCACAAGCGCCTTACACCGTAGGGTGTATGGCAGATGAGAAACGCAATGACGACGCAAACAATAAGCCTTGACGCTCTGATTTGACGGAAGGCTGCGTCTCGACTTTCAGAGGATGTTGCTGTTCCCTGTCCGACGCATTGGATGGCGGTTATGCGACGCGACTGCTTTACTGCGATGCGTAAAATTTGAATGTTGAATATGACTACAGCAACATTGCCAGATATGATCATGCAGAAGATAAAAATATCGTTAATATCCGTTGTTGTCGTTGGGAAAATCCGAACATTCGTACAATAAAACGATGGAATAGTTGGTTGAACGCTTTCGGTTACAATCTGTTCTATTGCGAAAAGCGCAGATGTAAACCAGCTGAGTAACACCAACATAACGATACGCTGCGGTGTCATGAGAGCATTATACCGCAGCGGCTTCAAGACCGCCAAGTAACGGTCGAACGTGATGATCACCATATGAAACATGGAATCACTGGCGCACATGTACACAACGCTAGTGAAGTACACGTCCCATTTTGCCGAGCAGGTGATATCGTTTGTGACAACCCTGCGATAGAGCTCAAGAGGAATGGCGATTGTTCCGGTGATCACATCGGTAATGGCCAAGCTGGTTAGGATATAGTAAGACGGTTTCTTCAGCGCTCTTTGAGTAAAAACTGCCGCAATTACCATCATATTTCCAGCTAGCAGGACGATGATGGTAGGTATACAGATGCAGAGATACACAGCGGTTCTCCCGGTAAATGTGCCCAGTTGAAATGTGGTAGTATTGAGTAACGTGTAATAGATAGCCATGATTTAGGAATCCAAGGTTTTAGGTAAATGGCTCAACATTCAAAACATTTATAGAGTAGGCAGACAGTACATGGCTTCTAGAATAAACGTGAGATATTCTGGGAGACAGCTCCAAAGCCAGCCAATTTGCTGGAATACCTTGCTTCCTACTGGTCAAAAGATTCTCATCATGGAATCTAAAGAAGCAGAGACGTATGACATCCGACTCGGGCAATTAACAAATTACCAACCGCAGTGGACCTAGTTTCTCCTATAATTGATTGCAGTCCACTGCATTAATCGCCGTCGTGTATAGCTACAGCGCGAGTACATCATTTACAAATTATGGAAACTCGAATTGAAATGTCATTTCTCTATTTTTCAATTTCCTTTCCTTGACTTCTTCAATTGACTTTTTCTTAAATAAAGAGGTTGTGTATGCCTTCCTCGCTGTTGTAAATCACACCTTCTTCCTCGTACAATCAATACAATAAAAATAAAACTTCGATAAATCAATTCCAGTGCAATTTAAATACCCTAATGTAATGTTCTAGTTATATACAGTATAGCTTTCGCACATTTATATTGGTGAATGACAAATATAATGATTTTGCATCAGTTTGCGACCGTGGTTATGATGATCTTCCATCTTCTGTCTTTACCTTGAACTTTTATAAAATAATAGCGGATCTAAGTTGTGTACATGCGCGTCCTATTATTGCTGGGTACATGGTGAATGAAATGTGACACAGGTAAATTGTTTACGTGACATAGAACAGATGGGCTAAAGTCAGGGTAGTAATATTTGTAACTTAAGCATCACCTGGCATGAAATATAAATGAAGCTATTATTAATATTATTCTTGTTTTTATTATTATTGTTATTAAAAATAAATATCCTTTGGCAAGATATTAATCTATATTTACCACACTCCACCAAGCTGTGGTAAATCGGTATCTGGCAGGATTTAATTATTTACAATACTAGAGCGCCATAATGGCAGCAATGCTAAAGCCGGGGTAATAATTGTAGACCGCCAAAATTGTGAAATCTAACATCCATGAACGCAATAAAAGTACCCATGTTATAATGAATATAAATCATTGATATAAACTAGCGAAGAAGAACTGCAATCACTTAGTTTGCAACGATACTATTTCTTTGAATTCGTTGTTATATGTTCTAAGATATCAGAACTTTGAATGCTTCCGAAGCACAAATAATGTTGTAGTTCTTCATATTTCTTGATTTTTTTGGACAGAAGGTAGCAATGAAAAACACCCTAACATGTCCAACAACGAATAATAAGAGAGAACAAATATCTCGATAATTGATATTGACCTGTTTCTCCCTGCTATTATAATCTAATATCAAAGCCTAGCTGGCCTTGCATATCACTTTCAATGACATTATCTAAAGAGTAGGGGCACAATTTTGTCTTAGACAAAACGAGATGTATACAAGCAAAGATAGCCACTTCCAAATTAGGACGAATAAACAAAATGTACCTGATAACATTTTGAAGGCTGCGCAATAGATGAAAATATTGTTTGAGTAAGTGACTTTTTATCAGAGGTGAAAATCAATTAGGGGAATGCAGGTATAATTTATTTGGCAGACGGAAACGGAAATGTGTGTAGAGGTCTCTAGAACCCGCACATGTACTTATCCAGCATAAATTTAAAAAATAACCACGATGTAAAAAATGAATAGGAATGCCTTGAAATTCTTTGATAAAGAGATAAACGAATATTATTCTCGTTGCATACTTTTTTCTACAGCTCCAACATATTGCTAAGAAAGCAAGAGATCATAAAAACCTTCCGGATATCTTCCCCTCAATAATCTAGACAAAATTGATATATGAGAAGAATTTTGTTTTAATGGAGTAGAACCTTTATTTAAAAAGGAGGAAATGCGCCGTGTTAGGTTTACTTTACTGGAAGTACAGTTTTTTAATGAATTTTTACAGCCATTGCTTTACAAATCCACGAATCCATTGCGTCAGGTTACCATTATTCATACAGACACCCACGTTAACCTTGGCCTCACTACTGAATGGTTGCACGATCCTCTGAGTTTGTGCCAGAAACAGGAAATAAATGATAGATTCCACTTTCCAGTCAAAAGATATTACTTAACCCTAAACGAATTGAATTGATGAAGAGAATTGAGGGATTCTGGTTCGTCTAGTATTCATAGTAATGTCTGATGAGGACCAGAAGGATGTTATACCATATGATTTCACACAGATTACCGCCCTTCTACCTTCAGACAGTAAGATCATGACGTCATCCTGTTCTGAGCATGCGCAAGAATAAGCTTCATATTTGTCTGTGCGGGGAGGGCAATCGATATCCATTAATTAATGCATTCATTCACTAGATTTATTCAATTTTCAACATATAAAAGTTACAAACACAACTCATTGTACTACATGAAAATAGCATAAGCAGAGAAGACAAGAAGAAATAATGCACATGTATATTGTAAATGTCTCTATTTAATGATTATATTTCAACAAAATTATTTAAATTATTAATTATTTGATAGACAGAGGAAAAAGCGAAATGCATAGTGATTTGGATAACCACATTTATTTTCCATTCCTTGATTTTTCCCTCACTTGTTTACAGGCTGTTATTTCTATCATTTCTCTCTCCAATTGCCCCCAATCATAGCACACAGTATGGATTAATGGCATTACAAATTCATGTTATAATGATAGGGAAATCATTGTGAAATCACAATACCGTGAGTACCATCAACATTTATCAGTGGTGTTGAAAAGAGGTAGAGGGTGGCATATGTGCGAAGAGAGAGCTTCAGACGGAAAACGGTCGTGGGCAGAATATCTTACAACCTCCTATCACGCTCTCGGGATTGTCTGTCCTTGTCATTTTTTTCATATCATCCTTTTGAATAGTTTTGAATAGATCAATTTCAATAGGGGTTTTTCTGCATCTATTAGCTTACACCTAGAAAAAGTGTTCATTAACGTTTACGTGTACCCTACAAAAAGGACAGCTGCTGTGAGGATGGCTTTTGGGCGTTTGGGCGAAGAGATTTTACCGATTATCTTCGTCTTTTTAGGTGAGTTTGTTTCAGTTTTAAAGCCCCACTGTCCTACTTATAGCTACTTGCGCCCTCTATATATCAAAAAATGCATAATCGGTGCCTGTTGGTCCCCCATGATCCCCTTTTTCTTATGTTAATTGAGAGCTGATTTGATGAGATAACCACCTGTCACTGACCTTGCAGGGAGGTCTGATCCCCCCTGGCCAAACTAGTGCAGATGGGACTTAACGATGACAAGACTCAATGTCACACGATAAGAACACGGTTGCATTCTTTTTCGAATAGTCAACTCGGAAGGCAATTTTACTATCCTTTTGTTAACCCATAGAAATCATGTTCGGGTTACGAAATGCGTCATTGTCACGCTCGAACATTTCAATAGGTGACGCACAAGCCCTTTGAAATCGTTGGTTGGCATTGTGTTTTTATGCCTTTTGGATGAATAATGTGTTTTGCAATAAAATGTTTTCATGTCTCCATGTAATAAAAATGGATAACTATGAATAAAACTAAATTGAATAGAAAATGAAAAAAAAATCTATGAAATCTATGAAATCTTTTAAATAACCAAGGTATTTCTGCCAGGTACTTGCTGTAATTCTCCCTACATGCTTAGTTATGTTCATCATCAATGAATGGACTTTCGGAGGATTAAGCCCCTGGTCAATGTTTCCAACAGTCATTTTGCGTTTGGTATAGAAAAACACTTTTAGGGAAACATAGAAATGCTGCAATTCGTGGGATATGATGTCGTCAAATGATCGTTTTGATATTGGAATGTATCACCGAGGGCTTCGTTAATAATAATAATAATAATAGTGATCCACAGTCCGGTGACTTATCCACTCGACCACGACACCTCTACGGTGTTAAGTACTTTTTATAGTCATGCTTATGTTAGAGGTTTAGTTGACTTGACACGCAACGGTCGTGGTTTCTATCCCCTACACGGCACTTATGTCCTTCGGCAAGGCTTCGATCTACATTTGTCACTTCATACCCTAGGGAAAATAATGACCTGGTGGGACGACGAAAGCCTTAATATGCCCTCACGGTGACCACATTGTAGGAATGCTCCCCAAGGAGTGGAGATGGTGCACCCTTTGCGTGGATGAATCCACTGACCTGGTTTTGTAAAGCGTTTATAGAAGGAATTTCCTATTAAGCGCTATATAAATCTAGATTAATATTATAATCATAATTTTCACCATCATTGTTTATACTATCATTATTATATTTATAAAACTGTCTGCATAATCCTTGTCGGTATTTTGTATAAAAGACCATTTTTGTTCGCTTATTGTTCGAACTATTTACTTTTTAATAAGCAAATTAGAATGTTTTGGAAAATTAAAAGGGCGTCTTATATCACTGGAGAGGTTCATCTGATTCGTGATGTAACGTTGAAAATCATCGTGCTACTGCTATCCACTAGCTGCAATTAAATTCAGACGAACTTCCTTGACAGTTACTGAAATCTTAACAACACAGGTAATATTTTACCGACTGCAGATAAAACATTCTTATTATAAGATCCTCACCACCATCTTGATTATCATCTTCATTATCACTACCATCATCATCACCATCATCATCATCACTACCATCATGATCATGAACATCTTTAATACCATCATGATAATGAATATTTTTATTATCATCATCATTATCATCATCGTATTATCAGCCACATCAACATCAATATCACACTCCTGATCATAGTCATCATTATCTTCATTCTCATTGTCATCATAATCAACATCATCATCATTATCATTATCGTCATCCTCATCATCAACACAATCATCATCATAATCAATACCATTACCATCATCATCATCATCATCATCATCGATATCACTACCATCATCATCATCATCATCACTACCGTAATCAACAACATCATCGTATCATCAGCCACATCATCCGATCATCATTACCATCATGATCACAATCATCTGTATTATTGAATTGAATTTGCATTTATTTCATTCTCGATTAAAAATTACATTGATACGAATGATACAAAATTATTCATGAACAAATTTAGAAATGAAATGGGGAACTACATAAATAAAGCCCTTAGCATTCATAGCATAATGTAAAACAAAGAGAAACAAAAACAAAGATTTAAAGAAAAAATTAATCAAAAAGAAAACAAAAAATAACAAACATATAACACAAATATAAACATAAGATATTAGTAACTATACATATTTGAGCTAAAGATCATCATCATTATCATCATCATTATCATTATCATCATCATCTTCTTCAACATCATCATAATTACCATCATCGTCTCGCCTTTGTCATCATTGTCTTTTCTTAATTTACTTAGTTGCTCGAGTGGTAGCGGGTAACCTGCGTTCTGAACAATGTCAAATCAAGTGTGGCTCGATAGCATTGGACAATGGTGACATCATTGCCTTGGAACCCAGAGCCGTAGCTACTGCAGATATTCCGAGGTTGCAAGGTATTCTTGGATTGGACAAAGTATCGACGAGTTTTGTCTGTTTTATTCCTGGTACGTAGTACATATTCAGTTTTGTTGTATATATATATAGATGTCCTGTTAATACAACATGCAGGGTTATATATATTTATATACTATGTGTGTGTGATAAAGAAGAGAAGATTCATGTTATCCAACAGCTTTTAGTTTTATTAGTTAACTAATTTTCGACGTAAATTACGTCCTATCTACGTCGATAATTTATGACTGAATAAAGACCGTTGGATTTAAAGCATGAGTCTTCTCCTTTTTATCATTTATTGCGTCGTATTATACTAACAAAATGGACTTATGATTGTAGATACATGTATTTATATATATAAACGTATAAACATTACAGAAATGCAGTGGCTTGATGGTGACTTGACAGCAACACCACTGAGTAAAAGTGTGAAATTAGGAAGGGCACTCTTTTGGAATCTCTTTGTTCTGCAAATGAATCCTTTATATTTTAGACATTTCGTAAATTGAATTAGTTAGTTTTCTTCGAAGGTAACCACGATTGACACAACATAATTTGTATAATGAAACAGCCATATCTTTAGTCAGTTTTCTCTATATACGAGTCGAAAGAGATAACAGTTCTAGTCTACTGCCATGTCATATGGACTGTATTTTTATCCACAAATAATTATACATGCTCTTATTGGCCCGAATTCACAAAGGAGGTTTGTCGACAAATCGAGGTTTATGTGCGTCATATGACGCGTTTTTACGCGTGTTTTACAAACCTGGTTTGTAAAAACACGTCGAAACGCGTCATATGACGCACGAAAAACAAGGTTTGTCGACAAACCCCCTTTGTGAATTCGGGCCATAATGTATACTTTCTATATCATTAACCTGTCTGATAGCCAAACTTGCAGCAAAAGGACGTACCGTGGCAAAGTACTCCAAAAGTATGAGTCTTAAATATCCAACCTATTCGGTTAACAGTTCACAATCAGGTAGGTTGTAAGTTTTTATTCTACACAGCATGAATACTTTTCTATTGATCTTCTTCATAATTTCAGTTACATTGAGTATTCCACTCTAAGGTATAGACCAGTTTTGGAAACGCCCCTCTCTTAACAAATGAAATGGAAGCTCGTATCACCAATCATGTGAAAGAAAATGTTTTGACTAATACGTGATGATACAAATTTTGCCGGGAAATCGCCTACTAATTGATATATTTAGTAAATTATTATATCTATCCGGAATGGATAGATATTGCGTAGTCCCATATACATCTTCCCGCGTACAGGTGCTTGTAACTTTACCAAGACTGGGCCAAAATTGTTATCATTTTGATGATTCCAGAACCTTGCAGTACACACCAATACTTATATGCTAGATGATCAATCTTTTCTGATCGATTCCACAACGTTTCTTTCACAATGCAATCGCATCACCAGAACTGGTCTATACCTTTAAGGTCATTTGAATTGTGACACCAGGAATCTTAACCGTATTTACCAAAGATAAAGGTGTATTATCAATATATAACATAGGTGGTTGTATAGATTGGTCAGAAAATGAAAATGACATCGAGGAACATTTTAATACCTTTAATTTCACTTTATTTTATGATGTCCATGATTCGAGCAGTTTGTATTTGCCTTTTAATTGGGATGTTTATGTACTTGTTCTACATTCTACTGGTGTCAAATCATCTGCGTATTTAAAATATGATACAGACAAATCTTTACAAGCATAGGCCTATCTGCCATATTAAATCTTACATCCGAAAGTATTCAACACAGATCCTAATTCAACCAGACAACCTTACATTGTTGAGTTACGAAAAACACACAAATTTACAAGCAGTATTAATACCAGTAATTCAGTCGATAAGTGTGTATAATATTCATATACATATTTATATTAATCATGTTATTATTATAATTTAGTCATCCTACTACTGCCATAACTATTTGTATCGTCATTAACATGGGTATTATTAGCATAATTATTATTGTTATTAATATCATCATTATTATTATGAATGTTATCATTATTATCATCATCTTCATTATCATTATCATCAACAATAATAATATTAACATGTACCTAGCTGTCAGTATAAGGCATTAGCATGTTTATTGTAATTTCAAGGTATCAATTATAAAAAATTGTTTCAAAAAAACATTTCAACTCACTATTTACCAACACGAAATTTAAAAAAAAAAAAAAACGTAAGAAACACGGTTTATTTACAGCCGAAAGCACAAACCCCCAATATGCCGATGTTAAATGTTTTAATTCTATTAACCTATTCTTCTGTCATTAGAAGAAGATGATGATACTGCGATGACTACACCGAGCGCGGGCTCTTGCGCTCAATCCTGGTTCTATTTTGAAGGCAGTTGCTACGGCTATTTTCGGAACCCAGTCAACTTTAAAAGCGCCTTAAAAGTCTGTCGGACGATCGAGAATGGAACAGCGGACTTGGTTTCAATACACAGTGTGGCTGAGAATGCATTCGTCTACAACTTGTGGTTGAACGAGGTTGGTGCAGATCAACCAAATAATGATAAAATCTTTTTTTTCTAATTAAAGAACACATACCACACAAGATAATACTAAATGATTCGGGATAAAACACTCTTCCATAAGATATATACTAATTAACTGTTCATACATGATTTTTAAAATAATTAGCAAACTTTTAGGTTTAAACTTTTGTTTGACTCACACGGTATATTATACCAATTATTAACGCATAGTAATGCATTTGGCGATACCAGGCGATTTGATCATGGGATACGGCAGCCGTACGCCCCCGAAATCGAAAGATACTTGCGGCAGCCGCAGAGAATCTGTGGTGGCCTCAGGGTCACACTAAGGTGTTTCCCTCTCTTGACATGCCGTGTAGGTCGCCGTAGGATTATAACACAGAATTATAACTGTTTTCTTTTCTAGGTTCGCCATAGCGATTAGACATGCCGTAGCCATGCCGTATAGCGGTTCCACGGCGACCGTACATCGGGCGTACGGTAGCCTTGCGTTGTATATACTCCAGGGTTGAAGTGGTAGCATCAGTCTGGCCGCACGGTCGCCGCATGGTCCCATTCAGACGCATTGCGGGCATCTTGCGGTTACCTTGCGTCTACTGTAGTATTTTTCAAGAAGCTACGGCCGCCACAGGGACACCTTGAGGCGACCATGCGTCATCACTTCAAAGGCGGTACAGCAATCGCAGATTTTCTGTCTCCACAAATACAAAATACGCCGTGCGGCTACCCTAAAAAATGTGACCGTAGGAATGGTGCGGGAATGTTGGTATTGGCCATAGATATTGTTTGACCACACGGCCGCCGCGGCAAATGTGACCTAGGCATTAGGACGCGGCAATACCGCGGGAGTTTTCTATGACGACATTAAAATATACGTCACATTTCCGTATGCTATAACAAAGAGCTTAAGTGAATATAGGTAGGACCTTTGTTGCACGTAGTTTCCAATCAATTTTACACGCAGCTTACCGCGTCGTATCTGACTGAGCCTCAATGGTTTTTACCTATGGTTTTTCCCCATAATTCGATATTCTTTTAACAGGATAGCCCCATCAGTTCTATTTAACATACTGGTATTCTTAAAGGAACCAAACACTTATTATGTTCGGGAGTGTGGATAGTAAAACTTTTTTTTTTTTTTTTTTTTTTTAATGGGGGATAATCAAAATAAAAAACATCCGTTGGATATTTGAGACGACTGATAGACAAAATGGATGAAGAACTTCAATTTGAGACACCTGCTGTTAAATTTTGCAGGAAGAATATCTCGGTGAGTTACTGTGGATCGGATACTACCAACATGAAGCTTCGGATCCGTTCACCTGGATTGACGGGACACCGGACAACTACACTTCATGGGAGCCCACGCAGCCAGACAACAATGGAGGAAACGAGGACTGTGTCGCATTCTGGCGCCAGAGTCCCGCTGATGACGCAGACAAACCCTGGAACGACGTGCCCTGTAATGATGTTATGGCCCCATTTGTATGTAAGAAAGCTCCATAAAGGCTTGTACATATATTACGCGGTAAACCAGCGTTAAAAAAGAGCTAAACTACGGTCTTTGGGGAATGCACTGTTAATAAGATTTAACAATAATATTTAATATTTAGCTTTTATAAAGCGTTTAATACAATGTCTCTACTAAAGCGCTTTACAAATATACTTTTACCCCGGTCATTGGATTTAGTGCTTGCCCGCACACACTGTGTGCACAATCTCCACTCCCTGGGAAGCATTCCAGCCAGGTGTTACTTGACGCTCAAAAACTGCTTGACCAACAATGACGATATAAAGATGAGAAACAATTTCCAATGTTAACTTATGACTTAAGGAAGAAAGAGGACCTTTCTGTTTTCTATTCTCTTATTTCCATTTCCATTACAGCGCATAGTTAGTATGAAACATTTTCATCATCATATTTATAATAATTATTATCATTATTATTATTGTTACTATTACCATAAGTATTATTATTATTAAAGAATAAATGGCTAATGTATCTACAGCCGATGTTCAAAGGCGTATTTTTTTCAAAATTTAGCATTAATGGTCCTATTTTCAATGTCTAGACTTGCTTAGCCCAAACCATATTATACGATCTTTCTGCAATCCAATTTGCGATGGATTGCAATTATATTAGAATAACATATAGACATCTGAACTATTAAACTACCCTTTATGACGTCAATGCGATTCTAACCCGATTTTGGGACTCGTTCCTCAAAGATGCTTGAAACATCTGTAAATAGTTCTTTGAATAATCATATTTCTTTTATAATCATCATTCACTAAGATTTCAGAAGTCTGGATATTCGTATCAAACGCCATTGCAAACTGTTATTAATTCGGGATCAATCGGAACGTGTAGTGTGCGGTGGGCTTTAAATTACCACAATTATATTTGCATCAGAGATCAAGAAAAATCTAGTTAGAGTAATAACGGAGAGAAACAGATGACTGAACTGCATATATGCGTATGTTTGTTTGTCTAAAACTGCGTAATAGATTGGAAATATTGCTTTAATGTAACCTTTTTGGTTTTGTATAGTTAGTCTCTTATTGAAAAAATAGTAAATCAGGCTGGGATGGTGAGCGTTTATATGAGTTCGTTGAACGCCATCTTCGGTAGTTTCACAATGAGAAGGTGCTGTTGCATTTTCCGAGGCAATCGAATGAAATTCATACAAGAACGTTAACACGTAACAAGGGCATGTTTCTACAGTGATGTTTCTAGGTGAGGCTTACGTCACCATTTGAAGTCGGGTTGTTTTCCCTTCCAAATCTGTTTACGACGGATCTTAGCATGCGCCAGGCGCATTCCCTGAATACGCGGTCAACCCGGCAGTAAATCAACGGGTTAACCGCAGAACTGATTAGATAAAGAACAAACGAGATTTCGTTCAAAGCGCTGTTCAGGACGACGCTATCAGAAACGGCGAGACACAGGTGCATGACGCCGATGGGTGTGTGACATATGATGAAAGCGGTCACGACGCAAATGATGACTTTACACGCTTTCATCTTTCTAGCCGCTTCTTCGCGGCTTTCTGACACGCCGTTTGCGTTGTGTAAAGCGTGTTCAACGCTGGCGATCCGTTGATGTTGCCTAATAGCGGTGCGCAGGATGGTTGCGTTTAGGATGACCATGGTGATACTGGATGTTGTAGTAGTTATGAATATGAAGATATCAAACGGAACCGTGTAAAGATCCGGATGGTATCGTATCCCTAGACAGTTAACCGACGGAAACGTTTCTTTGTTATGGTAGATTATGACCTGACCGATAACCGATGCGATAGATATTATCCATCCTACCAGCACTGCGATTGTTATGCGTTTCTGCGTAACCAATGCGATGTATCGGAGCGGTTTTACTATGGCGATGTATCGATCAAACGTAACCATTACAATGTGTAGCATCGAGTCAAATCCACAAATATATGTCATCCCCATTAAATAGACTTCCCATCTCGCCGAGCAGGTGATATCGTTCACATTTGTCCGACGATAAATCTCCAATGGTATCGCGATAATGCTAGTTAGAAGATCAGTAACAGCCAGGCTTGTAAGAATCAAATAAGTCGGCTTCTTCAAACTGTTGTAGGTAAAAACCGTTGCTATGACAATTGAGTTACCAATCCAAAGGATAATTATCATGGGGAGGCAGAAGCTGAAGTAGAAAACATTCTTTCCAGGATAATCGTAAAGTAGAAATTTTGTCTGATTGAGAAGGGTATAATATTCCATCTTCACCTGCTATTAATCGTCCGAGTAGTTCCGGAATTATGGCTTAGAAGATCGCATTTTGTAATCACGAAACCTGAGTAAATTAACCAACACCCTATATTCTAGGGAATCCCGACAGGCAGTGTTTTCTTTGTGCATCCGAAACTCGGACAGGCTTTGATTTCTTAATAGAACTGAGGTACACGACGATCTATCATTTCAAAAGAAATCATACCGATTTCAAACTTATACGCCTTCTGCAAAAATAACATGAATTTGCTCCCTGTCGCAAAACCTTTATATACTAGGGATGGCTTTTGATTCGACTGCAACGAAAAAAATCACCCTATTTCTGCAATATTCGACGCTGATTGTGTCCTACCTGAACGTCACATAACAAAATTACGTCTCGCTATTAAGACACAAATTAGGTTAGGGGTCTGTTAATGGCTAAGTTGTATGGTTGCGTGTTCAAAGGGCCACAAAAGAAAGACGTTGGCGTTAAAAAGTAAAGGAAATATATGCATCCCTCTTTTCTAGGATGCTTTCACCTTCGTTACCTTTTTTTCATTCGTATTTTCGAGGGTTCATAGAGCATGAGTTTAGCCAGTTACAAAAGCAAGGTTGCAATCATCATGCCTTTTTGACATTTGAGGATGTTCGTAGACATGTTTTCTTTGGGGGGAATGTGGGTCAAGTGTGAGAGTAAAAAATGTATGCATTCTTCTTTTCTTTCTCTTTGTTACCTCTTCTTTCATATCTGTTTTCTAGGGTTGATAAAAGCACGAGTCTACTCTTTTACAGCAAGGTTAAAATCATCATAATGTATTCTTTTTAATGTGAGGATGTTCGTAGACTTGGTTTTTTGATTTGGGAATAAGTAACTTTAGCTCATCAATGACATTGATAGGCACTCGACTTTAAACGACTTTGATTAATGTCTGTTATGATACATTTGTGTAATTCTTTCATTTTAGTTTATTAACATATTGTAATAGAATATAAACTATTTGCAAAGCTAAAGTGAATATATAGATAGAGTATACATGTTTATTTTTATTTAAATTGTAAGGATTCTTTATTAAACATATTCAAAAAGTCTCCTCAAAGATAAGGTTGTAAAAACAGTTATCAACTTGCGACAATCCAAGAAAATAATCTTATGATAATGCTTAAATGATTGCTTATTGGACAATAGGAAATGGTGACTTTTAATTATTTTGGTATTCTTTTAAAATTATTAAACGTTGATTCAGAGTATCGCGGACTCAAACGCGTTATGAGAATTTCACTTTTACGAAAGGTGTTAACAGAAAGAATTAATTTTTTTCCCTACATTTGGACTAAAGTGTTAAATACATGTCGTAACGCTTCACGGTTTCATGTGATTGGAAACAATAAAAACAAAATACAAGCTATTGAATAAAAACTAGAACTTCGAAAAAGGCAGCACGATTCTGAATATTTTGCCATTAGCATTTCTTGCTCAGAAAGAGAGGGAGATAGAGAGAGAGAGAGAGAGAGAGAGAGAGAGAGAGGGGGGGAGAGAGAGAGAGAAGAGAAGAGAAGAGAAAGGGGGACAAGGACACAACCTGGCCGAAACACGTCAGAGACACTCCTCCGTGATACTGAGAGTGGTTACGGGGAGAGAGAAAACAAACATGAAGGCTGGGGAGAGAATGAGGAGCGAAGGAAAAGGAGAAAGAAAGAGAGAGAATCATTCATACAAAAGTGAAAAGCAGACATTGACGTAGTCTAGAATCTGGACGATTTGATTGTTGAACAATTTTGCGTGATCCCCGAAATTCTACGCCAGGCGAAGCAGGGCCATGCCAGTGATGTGAACGGATTCGTCATGTAGGGAATGGGATCTAGAGATCGCGAAATGAAACGACACTGTACAGATTCTGGACTATAATTACATTGACTTGGCAGAGACATAGAATAGAGAGTGCCAGCGAACTGTAATAAAAGGGATGGGCGTGAAAAAAGTGTGCGTGTAATGCGATGGTCACAAAGGTTCGTACGAACGATAATTTCGTACGAATCTCCCTGTTTTCCATTGTCTTCCCGAATTTCCATTGTCTGAAAATCGTTCGTAAGGCATTCGTAGCAGTTCGTAATGGCATTTGTGACCGAGGCTTGAGATGTGCGTGTGTAGATTTGTGGGTGTGGGGTGTACGTACGTAGACAGAGTGTGCATATCTGGGGCCTGTTTCATGAAACGTATTATCGATAACAAATGCCACATATCTATGACCTATGACAAATCTACTCCTAGCCAATCAAAGCTAAGGATTTCAGTAGCTTATAACAATTATTGTATCTTGTTATTGATAACAAGTTTCATGATGTAGGGCCCTGGGCAGGGGCGGATCTAGCTTTTTGCTAAGGGGGGGGGTGACCAAAATAATGACGATGCGGAGCATCGTCAACGAGCCGCGAAGCGGCGAGCCGATTTTTTGGGGGGTGTTTATTTGAACCCCGTAAATTATGTTTTCCTGGCATCTATTAACACAATGGAGACCATAAAAAGCAGTGCATGATAACGTCTTTTTAAATCAAGTAACAGTTTAATACACAGTTATATCCAGAGTTATCATGTGTTTGGTTAAGTTACCAGATGAGTTGAATATCTTCTCACAATATTTGCACTTGAAAGGGTTTCTCTCTACAGCGTGCGTTCTTTTTTCTTTCTTTTTTTCTTTTTTTTTTTCCTTTTTTTTTTTTTTTTTTTTTTTGGGCCGCCCAAGGGGGGGGTTTGAACCCCCTAAACCCCCCGTAGATCCGCGCCTGCTGGGTGTGCGTGTATGGTGTCTGGGTGCGAGGGTAGTGGGTGGAAATGATGGTATAATTACATTTGACTACCAAATGATTAGTAAACATTTTGCCAAATGCAATTTCATGAAATAGCTATCGAGCAGTCAATTTTTCAGCTTCCATGTGAACGTCATTGCGCCCACAACGTCGATGCCCATGACCACCTGAGTCGATATTTCAGTGAATGAATATCTTTTTCGTCAATGAGAGTCGGTCTTCCTGGTACACTTGCCAGAAGGATTAAAAGTAAGTAATTTGTAGTATCAATTATTTACGTATTTGTTACTTTGAGCTTGAAAATGAGTGCAGTATGCAAGATACCTGTAGGAGAATGTGAAGTTATACGCATACTACTTTATGTACATCATTTAACCTAAAGTGATACATTAATCTCACTGCATAGAGCCACTAAATTGACATGCTGAACAAGGTTTACAGTATAAGGCATTGCTTGTATACATTTCCTCTGCACTGTTAATGTTGTTTGTGTGGGATTATTCAGATTTTCTGTTCGATGTCTCTCTCTCTCTCTCTCTCTCTCTTTCCTTCCAATCGCTGTTGATGTTTTTTAATGCTTCAGCAAGTACTTCTCCACGGCTGCTTCATAAGATGAGAAATACACAAAATTAGCTATGTTTTTTTGCTTTTGAGCTATGTTACGGAATTTGACATTCTGTTACTTGGCACAACGTAAGATTTCTCTTCTCTGCAAGCGTGCCTAAACGTAAAGTTAGTTTCTTATAAATTGTAATAGTGGAATAAAACATCACCGTAGCAACATGTTCAATTCTTTGCTGGAAGCATTTTGCAAATCAGCGACCCATTAAGACACAAACATGAGACTATCCCAATGTTAATTGTTGTTTGAACGCCAAGCCTTACAATAAATGTATACAGGTGATTTTCAACGATCGACTTTGATACTACGTATGTATTGCATATTCAATTCTTGTACATCCTAAATCGTATGTATACTACTTGTCGTTTTGTTTGCATTGTTCCGTATGAGGGGGCTTAGCTATGGAAGGCTGTTGATGACTTTATTCACATGCCCCAGACGTATCATACATTTGGCCCGTGTTCTAATAAAATTTGAACCCGATGCTAGGCATGAGTTTTTGTTTAATATCAGGTTAACACAGGAGGTAAGTCTGAGGTCTATATTTCCGGGCCTAATGTCATGTTTGTTATACCTGATTTGAGACCGAGGGTAGGCTTTATGACTAATGTAGTAGAAATAATAATACAGACCTATAACTATAACGTGTGGGGGTGGGGGATTGGAAATAAGGCCGGTTTTACCCATTCCCTTTCTCTCTCTCTCTCTCTCCCTCTCTTTTTCTCTCTCTATGTCTCTCTGGATGGCTGTGTGTGTCTTTCCCTCTGTCTGTCTGTCTCGCTCTCCGTTTCCCTCTATCTATCTTTTTTGACTCTCAGTTCGTTGTGTCCCCTCTTTTTTTTTGGTCTCTCTCTCTCTCTCTCTCTCTCTTCTCCTTCCTTATCTATCTATAAAAAGTATAAATCTCCCTCTCGCTTCACTTATATATATATATATATATATATATATATATATATGTTATGTGTGTGTGTGTGTGTGCGTGTGTGGGTTTGTGTGTCTGATTTTTCTCTGTATATACGCCCTTTCTCTCTCTCTCTCTCTCTCTGCTCTGTATCCCATTAATTTCACAGTCTCTTTTCTCCTTGTTTCCGTTTCATGGCCATTTAGCCCATTGGACTTCAGGATTCCACGTCATAATATATGTTATGTACACGAAAATCAAGGCTTCCCGTCATTGCCCTTGCCCAGTAAACGCGTTATCTATATATCCGGTTTTAGTTACGTTCTACTGTTAATACTGTCTTGCATATACTCGATGTCTGAATTTTTATTTTAAATTTTTAAGCATAGAGCCTACGGGATAACAATTTTTTTTCATTCCTGTTTGTCTTTTATCTTGAACCAGAAACATCTTTAAAAAAAACATGGCATCGTTTATGAATGATCTGGCTTCAACAACGCCAAGGTCGGTATATTTTATATCATAATACACAGTTAAAGATAAAGTTGAGTTCTGGTCATGCGATTGCAGTAAAAGAAACGGTGTGAAATCGATCAGAAAAGGTTGATCATCTAGCATATAAGTATTGGTGTGTATTGCAAGGTTCTGGAATCATCAAAATGATAAGAAATTTGGCCAAGTCTTGGTATAGTTACAAACACTGTACACAGAAAGATGTATATGGGACTACACGAACACATTGGGTAAAAATCCTACCCGGATTTGTACGATATTACATGACATATTTAGAATATGAAGGCATTTAAAGAGCCATGCTTTTCAGAGAACATGTCTTATCTGATGTTCTTCCACACTTGCATAATAAGAATGATAACGCTCACAAATTATTGTTCACCTCTTCCCAGAATGGTTCATGAATTCGAATCGGTGATAAGGTTATTACCGTGACTTGCTGTGACCGAGACCGAAGCATTGCTATGAAATGCTAGGATATTTAAAGGAAAGCAAGGGACCATTTCTTAAGAATGAAAAGTGAATACTTTTCTTCGTTCAATGACATTAGCTTATCTTAAATAAATTCACCCTTGCGCCCCAGAAAGATCTTCATCATGTCGTAAAAAAATAGGTAATTTTATCAAAACATGTACCTATATTGCCAAACACCACATTTCTATGTTTTTTAACTTCATGTCAAGTTTAAAATTGAAAAGGAGAACAAGGAGATGAAACCTGATGAAAATTAAGTTAAGGTAGTGCTCTAAACCTTTCTCATTAAACCTTTATTATTAAGGCTTGTGAACTCTTCAGCATTGGAACAAAGGAAATCCATTTGTTTTCTGTAAGAAAATGTGGTTTTACCCACCAGTCGATCTAGCCACAATAATTAGTTAATTCGTGCGATTAACTTTGGAATTCAATGTGATACATCTTAAATATTTCATTTCTTTGCAAAAGCTCTCAAAACCACAACGCAGCCAATCTCACAGAACTGGAATTGTTAGAGCTAGCTACGAAACTATACCCTGACGATTTCTTCAGGCTTGGAGTAAGACTAGGATTCGAAGACTCCAGACTCAGCCACTTTAAACATGACAACCCGAACAACATTGAGGGCGCACTTTCAACAATGCTAATACGATGGCGAAAGAATCAGACAGGGAAACCGTCTTTGATCAGGCAGAGATTAGCACACGCTTTAAAACACGTGCAACGATTGGACTTGTCAGAGTCCGTTTATCTACAAGGTAATAACGAAAGTATATAGACCATAATTATTTCAATCATTTGCTCGATTTATACCCAATAATTCCTCATTTTCTAAGTTTACGATATAGGGGTAATCCGTATTGCGTTTCAGCTAGTAGACAATGTCTTAATTTTGTTCGTACTCAAGCGCGCCCTGATTTTACCGATATCTGAAACGGAAATGTGCCTATATTTAAAAAAAACTCCTTACAGTTCTGAATGAAAAAAAATTGAACAATAATATATAATCGATTTGTATGTGCTGTGAAATTTTCATGAGCTTTGAAGCCAAATGAGGGAGATATTTGCGAGGGTAAATTTTGGACGAACTTTTTGCTCCTCTCTTCGAACAGGGCTTCCATAGCCGTTACGAATTAAAACAAACTCTTATGGCTTTTCAGGGTTCTAAATGCACCCTAGCCCCGCGCCTAAAAACTGTAAGGTATTTTTTAAAGATAAAGGAATTTTTCTGTTTCAATCTGCGTACGAAAAAATGAGACGCCGCCGGCATATCGCCCCCACACTACATTGAACGGCCACCTACACAAACACACACACAAAAAACATTAATAAAATGTGCAAAATATTCAAGATACGCTCAACGGTTGAGCCCCACGCCCATGTCAGTGAAGTATTCACACACTTCAATTTAGGTCACTGAAATTTGCCCTACGTTGATTTTCCCAAAGTCTTTGCAATAATGTTTTGCTTCTTCTTGTCAACAGAGGACGTCCTCCCAACATTCAAGGATATAGGTTTAAAGGAGAACACTGGTGAATGGCATTTGGATAAGACAATCGCCCTTCCAACCGACAAAGCTGAGTGGATGAAAGCATGTATAGCACTTCCTGGACGGCGCGTGGCTGTCGGATACAGATCTGGTAGCATCGACATCATTGATATCGAGAATGATTTACGGGAAAGAATTCTAGACCAACTGAAAATCAGAAGTCTTGCTCAGTTGAGCGACGGAACCCTAGTCATCTGCAACGACGATGTCAAATCAGTAAAGATCTATACATGTACACTGAGAGGGAAGCACACATTAGCAAAACCTTTGTACACCGTGATACAGTCTGGTACGCACCGATCGCTGAGCGTTGATGCAGAGGACAACATCTACCTCGGTTTGCGGGGGTTCAAACAAATCGAGGTGGTTAAACCGATCAGCGGTGCGTTGACGAAGACGATCAAAACGGCTGTCGACCCATGGAGCATCGCCGTCATGCGCACCGGAAATATTGCCATAACGAATTCCCTGAGAGGCACCGAAGATGCAGTGTGTGTTCTTACCCAGGGCGGGGATATAGTTAGCAGGATGCCAGGGGTCAAAGACGCCAGACAGTTCATTGCGGTTGATTTAAAGGACAGCATCTATGCCGCGATAAAAGCAAAAAATGGCATGGTGAAGATCAGAAAGTATTCAGGTCATAACGTTGAGGTCGTCACCGAAAATGTGGAATCTGTCACGAAGCGCCGTGACTGGATTCAATTGGCCTGTCTCTCCCCCAACGAGCTGGTGATGTGTGATGCTAAATCAATGTTCGTATTTAAACAGTACTGAGAATGTACGGTCCTATCTCACTCAGCGACGAATGCTTGCGAACGTTGCAAATTTACATTTGCCAACTTTTCTGACGAATGTTTTTTCGAAAAATAGCGGCTTCTAGCGATGTTTAGCGACAATTAGCAACATTTGAGAGCATTTTTGCGAAAGTGTTTGCGAAAGGCAATTGGCGACGATTAGCGACTGAAAGCAAATGTGAGCGACAGTTTTTGCGTAGATTAGCAACTATTTGCCAATCCTTTGCCACTTTTTGCCAATCGTTTGCCACTATTTGTGAATGTTTAGGACCTTTTGCTAACTCCTGGTACTCAATGGGTCGATTTTTATATAGGAACCATATGGTAACGTGGTCGCTAGCATTGGCGAATCAAGAAGAACTTCAGCGACACCGTCTTACAACCATTTGCAAAGGCTTACGACTGTTATGCCAACGCTTACACGACTGTTTTGCCAACGCTTACGACTGTTTGCAAACGCTTGCAACTGTTTGCGGAAAATAAATAAAATCCATGGGGAGCATCCCAGCCAGACGGTACTTGACGCTCAAGTATTTAAAAGATGATGGGTACAGAAGGATACGTAAATAATTAACGTGCCTCCCGTTCGCTTTGAAAAGACCAGAGAAACCAGATGCCAATATCACCTCAAGCTACTCATCACAAATAACAGATGTATACAGGGTTGAGTCAGAGGTTTTTGCACAACAGTTGCATTTTTAATTACATCTTGGTGATTAACATCAAATCGGTGTTTGTGTATTAATAAGACGTGAAATGAATAAAGATGATAAGCAATATAAGAGCATCAATAACGTAAGATAATATAGTATAGACAAGTTAAACACTTTATTCAGTTTACAAAATTGGCAATTTTTAAAGCCATATCATTGAAATTAAAGCTACGGTCACAAAGGTTCGTACGAACGCTAATTTCGTATGAATCTCCCTGTTTTTCCATTGTCTTCCCAAATTTCTATTGTCGGAAAATCGTTCGTACGGCGTTCGTAGCAGTTCGTAATGGCATATGTGACCGAGGCTTAAGTATTGTTTCCTTATGAATAAATTAACACTTTATATATTACATATTTATTAACCCGGTAAAAAATCGTATCTGGGTTTAAGGCACCATCTAAGCTGCCTTTACCTACAACTGCCATGCTTAAAAGGACAAAATGGTACCACTCTTTCGCAATACAAACGTATTTCATTTACTTATTAAAAAAATACGCATATTTCATATAGAGATATGTTATAATATTTACAAGTTTAACCTATGTGGACCGCTTATGAAAGCGGTCTCCAGCGTCCACAAATTATTTTTCCTGATGTTTGTTTTCTTTATAGGTTGAATAGTAATTTGTTAATGTCTGAAAATGTGTGTATACATTTGTTGGTATATCGAATTATTTTGTATAACTTTATTGAACGCAGAAACATATTTCAAACAAACAAGCATTTATTGCGAAAAGACCCATTAATTTTCTTTCGGGCCTATCTAAATATTAAATAACATATGAATTAATAATTCAGGGATACATCATATTTTCGTTTTCATTTTTATCAATCGGAATACAACAATGCCGATCACAATTTTGTAATTCCGACATATTTACACGATTTTTAACGTAAATAAAGGTGGTTATTTTCTTTTCTTATAACTTGTACTATTTAAGGTACTATGTCCCATCTGCAGGCCCAAAAAATGAAAAAGTGAAATTCCAGCGGCATTTTAAAAATGATACTAATTTAGAACCTCCCTTAAAAACCTAAGGCTTGAACAAGCCTTTTAAGAGAGAAAAAACGACCATTAGTTGTCGAATCGACTTTATTGATGTGTCTGTACTTTGCTTACTTGATTTATTGTTGTGTGCTTTTAATATTTTGTATTTCTGTAATGGCCAATCTAATTTTACAGGTTTTCGCAACATTCATGGAAAGCCCCGCAAATAAACTTTGTAAATATAGTTAACATTTACTGTTACCTTGTATACTTTTTATTTTTATATTGCGAAATATATTGAATTGAATTGAATTGATTGCAATCACTAAAGTAATAGAGGGATACCTTTAACTACAATTCTGTGTAGTTTCATTGTTATAGGCATGTGGGAAATATGTTAAATTGTTTAATTAGAATATTGTCTTTTCAGCCATGTGTGACATGGCCCGCGGATCGCCCATTGACTTGCACTGTTATTCTGTGTGGTGAAAATGCACCTCAATGTATAAAACTCCCCTACAAAAAATGCAATATCCTCATATCTTTCACTCATTGAATCAATTTGTTGTTTACACTCAAGGTAGCCACAACTGTACTGGGGTCACCAAACATTTTGTTACTCTGAAATTCAGTCCCTGTGGAATGTTATGGCCCGTTGAATGGTTTCTCGGAAAATCGTCATAAATCCTTAAATTTGACATCTTTTAAAAAGACAAATATACTGTGATGTTGCTGAAAGTCTGCAGATTCTTATCATTTGATCGTTTTTCTGAATAATTTGTGAAACACATGAGGAAATAGCTGTGAAAGTGATCCAAGTAATTTCCATCGCCACCGCTGCACGCCACTGCATTTGGCCAATTTTGGTCATTTGGAATTTAATGTTAATATTTGGTGTAAATATGATCTAGAAATATATGATATAAAAACATGGCAAAAAAATGAACAGTTTGACTTTCCTAATTTGCATAATGAGTGCACGAATATCTAATTAGCTGAAAGGATTTAATTTGCATATTTGATGAATATTCATGTTTTTTTTTTTTCATAAGTGATTATACATTTAATAGTTTAATTACGATAATGAGGAAATTACTATTGATCCTGATTATATTTATGATGAAAATAATAATAATGCTAATAATAATAACAATAATGATATGAGTTATACAAATAATGATAACAGAAAACACAGCAATGATAAATATGATTATACCAAAACAAGAATAATGAATGCTTTTGATAATAATTTTCCCTGGATACTACTACTCACTATATTACCTTATAAAAGCCCTACGCCAGTACATTTTAAACCCACCAAAGTATGATATGAGTGAGAGGAATTTTGAACTGATGTAATTTAAATTATCATGAGCGGGTGTGTGCGCGTGGTTGTGTGTGTTGTGCATGTACGTGGTTGTGTGTGTTGTGTGAGATAAAATGTATGCACGTTCTAGCGGTAGGTGGCAACATAGCGAGAAAAAACATGCATACAAGAAAGAGAGAGAGAGAGAGAGAGGTGGGGAATGATGTAAGGAGGAGTGGGGCAGTTGTTACCTACCAAATAGTTTACAAACACTCACTAACCATTGCCATGGGTAGGGCAAATACCGTAAGTCTCTACCACTGCATGGGAGAATTCCGAGGGGATGTTTAAGGTAGGACTAAAATGAAAAACTACTCGATCTGAGTTATATTAGATGTGTAGTATATGCTTGGCAATTTTAGACAAATAGAGCAAATGTGTGAGCGGGGATTACAAGTTCTACATTATGACGTACTAAAATGGTTAGGAGTGCGATATTGTATAGTTGGTCTACGTTAAAATAAATGATTAAAGGTAATACAAAGTTTTGGGAAATTTTGAAAATTGGGTGGATAGTGATTCTTTACAATTTGGAAAGATTTGGATGCCCCTGTGGATGTATTATAAGCACTAGAAAATTTAGCCTCTAAAACACTTCTGCTTTCGAGAAAAATTGAATTTAAAAATTTACCGGTGCTCCCGGTAAATTTTGATAAATTTCAAATAGCGCCCACAGCCGTACAGTGGTAGCTGCAACCATGACAATCTCAGAATATGTAGATGTGATATATAACTTCCAAACGAGAATAGCAAATTGGTCGATTTTAGTCAAGAAACATTGTTGTATAGCTTAATTAATATCTTGACCTTGAGAGGGAGCTATACAACAAAAAGAGTGTATTATTTACAATTTCATTACTTTAAACTCGATTTCAACCGCGACAACGATCACTGAATATTGTAGGATCGCATATGCTTCCAATATGTTCATTTGAACCAAATTCATGACCCCATACCAAAACTTTGTATTACCTTTAATGTATCCGTTGATTCATTATTGTACATTAAAATCCTCAAATAAGACAACCAGCCTGGTCAGAGAGAAATTAGAGAAGAGGTCAAGCTTTTCAAAACTTACTGCGACCGATTATTTTAACAATAGTCTGTCGAAAGAGGGGTTGAGCCATGGCATAGGCCAAAGGATTCACCAGACTGTTGCTGAAAGCTACCCAGCGTGTGATCTCGGACAACCTGACTTTGTTCTTGATGAACTGGTAGAAATCGGGGAAGAAGGCATACATGGTGACGGTCACGGCGGTTGGTAGCCAGGTCACGATGAAGACAAACACGATGAAGGTCAGGGTTCGCATTGCCTTTTGTCCTTCGGCTCTGGATTCCCGTTGAGGTTTCTTGATGACCTTGTTTTTGGACGGCGCCATGTTTTCGCCATTAGATGAACCTGCTGCATGCGAAAGGGTGACTTTCGGATTAGTGTGATCAACAGAGGTGTTTCCGGTTCCTTTCCCATCGCTTCCCACGTTTCCGGACGATCCAGACTTCCCGATGTTCTGGGATATGCTTGAAATCGCAACTGTATCTTGCTTGGCTGCAGAATCCGCTTCAAATTCCTCCAGACCAGTTGTAGTTACAGAACTCGATTCTTCACCTTGGTAAACGGAATCGGTAACGGACAGTTCTTTTCCCAGGTTTTTCTTCTTCCTCATATATTTTGAGAGGTTGCCGATGTTCTTGACCCGGAAGTATATTCGGACGTATAAACCAGTCATAATGACGAATGGCAAGCCAAATCGGAGAGCAAACATGAACAGGCTAGACGTGTAGGTCAAGGAATAGTTCGGTCTGGAGAAACCAGACGATGTGACAAGGTTGTTTGGGTCGATGAAGTCCCAGGCGGTGGACATCATCATCCACAGCCCAAAGGATGAGACCCACGTGAAGATACTGACCAATGTAGCCTTGCGGATACTCCTTCTTTGATAGTGCTGTATGGGATAAAACGTCGCCAGGTACCTATCAATACAGACCACGACAACGCCACAAACAGACACGCCCAGGATAGAGTTCTGAAACCCCATGAAAAATATACTGGCCACCTTGCCAAAGGGCCAACCGTCATAGAGATGGATCATTGACCGGATCGGCATGCAGATGGATCCAACGACAAAGTCCGCAATTGTCATGTTGAGGATGAAGTAGTTGGTGTATGTCCGCAGTTTCTTCTCCAAGTAAAAAGCAACCAGTATTAGGGAATTGGCCATGACTGTCGACACAGCCAGTAGCGCGAGCAGAAAGAAGGCCAGGCTGAACACTGGTCTATTGGTGTCTGTGGGTGTTTTATCGGTCATATTGAGGCCGTCAAGGATTTCAGCCACGTCTGTAGGCCAGGCTGAAGCGTTATCCATTACGACAGGTATGTCAGCTCCGTCTGTAGGAACAAAAACAGATACTGATTGCAGTTACAATTTGTAGATATACTCAAATTTACCAAATGAAGTTGGTATTTAAAGAAAGAAAGAATTCATATTCATGGACATTATGGCCCGAATTCACAAAGGAGGTTCGAATTTAACCCATGGTTTAAACCCTCATTTACATAACCCATGGTCTAAAATTAGCGCAAATAAGCGCGAAACATTCAGATGTCCAATATTAGACGCGCGCAAGGCAAGGTACGCTTAATTTGCGCTAATTTTAGACCATGGGTTATGTAAATGAGGGTTTAAACCATGGGTAAAATCTAAACCTCCTTTGTGAATTCGAGCCTATGAATGATAGGGATTTAGTTAAAAGTGCCGTCACACCTAACCACCGATAAACACGGGCTTTCCGATATTGTCTTTAAGTTTACGCATCATAATTATAAGGTTTAAAATAGTGACACATCGCTTTAATGTTGGCTCATACACAAACAAGCCCAACTAATAGTGCTACACAATATCATCTATTGAACATAATCTGCATTCCTAATTGACTGCTCTTATTTAAACAAGGGAATCTACAAGTTTAGCTTTTTTACTAGATTTCCCCATATTTCACTTCAAATATATTCGTCTAATTTCACTTTAAATACCATACATTTGTATTTATATCTCCGTATGTTATTTCGACTGTATCGTTACTTTCATGGCCTGACATTATTTAAGTATTTTTGTACACCTCTTGAAAGAACAATTCCTTTCATTCTTCTTGTTATAATTTATGATTTCAAGCCGGAAAAAACCCGATTAAAATCGGTTTTCCGATTATTAGTTTTTTTTTCCCGATTTTTTAAAATTTGTTAAATATGTTTTTTTACCCAATTAAAAAAAAAAAATTGTTTACCCGAAGAAAAAAAATTCTTCCCGAATTTCCCCTTAATTTCTCTATTCTTCCCTATTATTTCCCAATTTTTCTAACTCAAAAGGGGGAAATAGATGCCATTTTCCTCCCGAATCCTCTTTTTTTTTCTTTCTATTCTTTTCCTCTATTCTTCCCTATTATTTCCCAATTTTTCTAACTCAAAAGGGGGAAATAGATGCCATTTTCCTCCCGAATCCTCTTTTTTTGTTTGGTTACTCAAGGGGGGGTCGTGGTTTATGTAGTGAATGTGAACGTGAAATAAAAACTCAACTGAAAAAAAGCGAAAACTGGAAACCTATCATTGCATTTGAGCGATATCAAGAGTCGCCTCGGCCAGAATGTTCCCAGCAATGTAAAGAAATACGAGTATCATGGTCTCTCGTGCAAATATTTGAATTTACAGCAACTACATACCCTAAGATCCACACCCGGTATTTTCTAGATCGAAAACTTGGTAGCGGGTAACAAATAGCTACATAGAATCACATTTTCACGAGTCAGAGTCGTTTGTTTGAATTAAAAGCATCGAGTGTATTTCGAAGTATCTGAACCCTGTATGACCGTAATCACACCAATGAATCTTAAATATTTCTCTCGTGCGGTAACTGTTTATGTATATTGTATCTGTATCATTACAGTGTACATATATACAGTTATCAAAAACGAAATACGGACGGATCGCTCTATTCAGAGGCATTATTCAAATGGCTATCTTCTTCCTATAGACACACATAACAACACAAGCAGGGGCGTACGCAGGATTTTTTCAAGGGGGGGGGGGTTTAAAATCGGGCCCAAAATATTTTGCTCCCGAAAAATTTAAAATCGCGCCCGCCGAAAAGTCGGTCAGTGGGGGGGGGGGGGGGGGGGTGGTAAGCGGACACTTTTTTTTTTTTTTTTTTTTGGTCTCGAAATTTGAAAAATTGACATTTTTCTTCGTGAGGGGGGGGGGGGGGGGTAAGGTCACCTTTTTTAGGTTAGCCGTGGGCATTTTTTTTTTTTTATTTTTTTTTAAATTAAACCCCCCCCCCCCCCCCCCCCTCCCCTGCGTACGCCCCTGAACACAAGTTTATATATGGAATGAACGTATCTATGTACGTATATAAATATAACAACAAATATCACAAATATATTGTACGCTCCTGTACTGTGAAAATATTTCAAATCCCCTCCCTACCCGATTATATGATGCACTATTACGACTAGACCCCCACCCTCCCAACCCTTTCCATGTTTACATCTAAAGTTTATATGTATCAAAGTTTTCTATCCATAGCTATCTTCTATCTATACCCATCGAAAGCCAGTGTTTTCAAAAATCGGAAATCTGTAGCGCGAAATTTAAAAGGAAATTATACCTGAAAAATTGAATGTAATATTTGAAATTTGAGGATGTGCATTTGGTGAGAATAATTCAACAAGAGCAGTGCCATTGTGGTTCGCCATCTGCAAGGTTCTGGATTAGTCACGTATGTCATATTTGTTCCTTTAAAATGTAGCAGCCGAGATTTCTGTATAATTCCATTAATCTTAATCGGTGAAAGGATATTCTTTCTTTCTTGCTAAGATTATTTCAAAGAGGCTTCTCAACATTGAACATGAAAACTTAATGATTCCTATAGTATAATATCGACGGCACGTAGAGCACATTAGCATGATTTTGAAGTAAAAATAAATGCACGGCATCGGTAGGGAAAGAGTTAAATGAGTTAAGGTTGCCAGAACTGTGGTATGACATGATCAACACACGTGCAATATGATAACGAAGAGCAAATAAAAAGTTATGGACGGAACTCGGGAAATCGAGGGAACATCTCCTACATTTAATTTTGTTCACGAATCAACTTCTCTGTCAGTCATTTTCAAAAAGGGAAAAGAGATAAATAAACTTTTGCAATATCGAATCCTTACAATTGGAGGTTTAAGATTTAATAAAGTACATGTATGAATGATTAATTCTGAAGCATTATATAAATTACATTAATAAACTTACAGCGATGGCCCGATGAAAAAATATTTACGATTTTAAAATGATATTAAAGGTTTTATATGGATCAAGAACATCTCCTACATTTAATTGCGTTCACGAATCTACATATTTAATTTCTCTCTGACGTATATCAAAGCTTCTCTCTAAGTCATTTTCAAAAGGGGAAAAGAGAAAAATAAACTTTTGCAATATCGAATTTATCGATTTTATAAAATACATGTATGAATGATAAAGGCTGAGGCATTATCAAAATTACATTAGGAAACTTACAGCAAGATCCGATGAAAATGTTCACGATTAACAGTCATGAAAATGATATTAAATGTTTTATATGGAGGAAAAATGTTAGATGAAAAGAAAGCAGCGCATAAAGTCTTCAGCTTCTTGGGGGGGGGGGGGAGATGAAGAAAATCTAATCAGAAGAGTTTTTCGCTCAGAAGGGAAAATAAGGTGGGTGTAACTTACAACTTAATAATTGCATTCATACCGGATTATCGGGGTACCTGGATTAAATGCGTCACATCTAAACAAGCCCTTGATTCTCTAAGGAAAACCACATACCTGCAGTCCAACGTGTCTGCCAGATTATATCCTACGCAGACGGTTCGACATGATATCGAATAAAGACGAAAATACTGGCACAGGAAAAATAGTAGATATGATTTATCATATAATATAAATGAAAATCACCTATACCTGCAGTCAAATTGCCAGCCACCTTATATCGAAGGTGGAATATGACGTAATGCATTATGCTCCGATATAATATTAAAAGTACCGTCATAACAAACAGATATAATTGTATGAGATTGAATAGGATACATAATGAACGGACAGAGCTAAACATTCGGAATCAGGTAGATATATACATTGATTCAATAGATAATGTTCAAAATATCTTTCAAAGTTCTCACCCTGCATAAAATTTGATATGGTCAACAATAGCGCTGTTGATTTTACAGTATCAGGTTTACTTGCGGTGTCCATCTGTTTTTATTTACATAACATACATACCCCTACTTATATGCTTTATGGTCCGAAATAATATGAAAAGTACCGTCACAGCAAAAATAGTAGAAATATATATTATATATTAAATACATATAAATACATATTTATATATATCAGGTTGGACAGAAATTATTATATCATCTAAACTCGAACCCGACATCTCCCCTTGATGGGTAACTACACTCTAAAGAGGGTATATAAGGTAAAATGTTACCCATATTGGATATAAAAGGGGGAACATGATTGTATACTAAGCCACTTCTCAGCTAGACAGCACATGCACACATGCCCCCGGAATATTCACAGATCTTTTATAAATGAAGACGTCGCACTTTGTGTATCTTAGAATAATCACTGCCAAAGCGATGAAGGTGCTTCATGATTACCTTTTTGTTTGCCCCTTGAAAAGAAAAATATATACACTGTATATTGAATCTGGTGTCGCCGAAGCAACCAGCCTTTCTTCGTGGCCTAGTGGCTAATTGCATTAGCGTTCTACGCCAGTGACTCTGAGCCATTAATGTTCCAAAAAGGGAGAACAGCAATGGTGATCTTCGATTTAAACTGTTATTCTCTCATTTCCCTTCCCATATATATATATATATATATGTGTGCTTGCGTTTCAATATTTTATGCAGGGGGCTACTGAAATTTATTTGTTTTTCCTTTTTTAGGTCTTTGCGATCGTTTAACAGGAATGTTGTTTTACCGTTTAAAAAATAACCATCGTTTTCGTGATTATTCAGTGAGCTGATTCGTATCAATTACCGGTCTCCGTGATGTGTCCAAGGCGATTGCTCTTCCAAAATATGCGCTGTAATTTCACCTTGCTGCATATTGCTATTAATATTGATTCGGACATGATTTGTTATTGTTTCGTAATTTTTTTTTCGGCATTCAAGAGAATGTGTTTTTAACTCTGAATCTCATTTGTAGAAAGTATTTATTTGAAGAAGAAAAATATTAACACTGTTTTGCAGACCAAAGCTGAAAATATATTGACCAAAAAAAATACCCCAAGATTCACTAAAAATAGTCTGACCCTTTTTGTCAAACAATGCACTAAACAAATTGCCAACCTGTAAGTTATGACCATATGCTGTTGTGTTTGGATTTTTTATTACGCGAGGAAAATAAACGTTGTGATCTTTACATAAGAAAGGTCTTTCCACCCTAGAAACTTATTTATTTAGCAGCCCTTTTGCATTTTAATGGAGTAAAGAGTATGTTGATTTTCGACATTACCGCTTTCTTCCATGGATAAATACAATATGAAAGAGTAATTATTGTGGCAAATAGTTATGCCATATATATAATATGCAGTCGGAGTTGACATTCTTTCTAATTTTCAGTGCGTACGATGGGCATGATAGAGAGAGAGAAAGAGAAAAATCTGTTTTGCCATTGAATTGCGATAGATTTCAGTAAAACAAATAAAGTGATTTAGTACGCAAAATATTGGCATGCATGTTTTTAACGGACATGTTATTGATTTAAACTTAATTGAGTGTTTGAACATTTTTAACACTTTGGCTGCTTTCTTCGCCCATCTGCATGGTCGCATGTTTGCCACACGTGTAATTTTAAACAATACAATAGGCACCAATGGGCGGAAGGATTGCTTTGTGCCAAACAATGGCTTCGAAAAATTACCTATTTCTGCTCGGGATTACCTCCATGACAACACTTTTAACACTTGTATAGATTAATTCTTGCATTTGAAAACAGTGAAACAAGTTTTGAAAACTTTGGTATATCCATATAAATACAAAAACAGTGGCACATGTGAATTACTTTGTGTAGCATAATTACAAAAAGTTATGATTTCATTTCACTATCAGGCCTTACCAGTTGTGCACCTAAAGCATTCATGGAGTAAGTTCCTATACCAGGTACCAATTGACCACACCGGGTAGAGAGTGGCAAAAAAAGGGTAATGAAGAAGGAGCAGACTTTACTGGTACCGTACAGTATGTAACAATACTTTACAGGAGTAATGGTATTGGACATAAAATACATTTTTGGAACGATAAAACGGACGGGAAAAGGCTAATAGCGTCGATGGACGAAAGGATTGGGTAGCAATGTCTTAGATTACGATTACTGACTCAACTTACACACAATATGAAAAAACACCACATATGAAAAACAAAATATTACCATGAAAAGCTGTAATGATGATGATGATAATAATACCGGTTTCTTACATAGCGCTTTTAACTGCCAAAGCGCCTGCAAGATTATTATTGCTCAGGTATAATGTGAAAGTAATATTTACCTGAATGAAATTGATGTAAGGCTTCCAAACCTTAAACAACGTCTGAAGTGAAGATGCGTCGTATCTGCAGTTGGATGAATAACACCAGGCGGACGGACTGCCTCATGGACGCGTCGTAGGTACAGCACTGTTTATCGTATCTCGCTATCGGATCAGCAAAACGACACTGCAAGCCTTCTGCGCATGAACAGCATTATATACACGTCTTTGGCATTGTTAATACTCGAATACTCCCCCCCCCCCCCCCCACCAGTCGCCGCCCCTCAGCAAGGTGATCGCGCAGGCATACTTTCACAATAATCATAATATGAAAGGATAAGTAAGAAAGTGCCTGGTTTCCAGATTCGGGTATGATTTTAAAGCTCTGCAAACTTGAATGTCCCGCGGCATTGTGATTTAAAAATGCACTCTGTCTAATGATGCCTTTATAATATGTATTTTTCTTTTGCCCTCTGGTTGATCAAAGAAACATGGGCTCTCCGCTTTTCATGATAAAGTCGATTTAGACGAAATGAGCTAGTAAGAACCCTTTTTTTTTCCTTCAATGATTTCGTTATGACAGAGGTAGAAAAGATCGAGGCTTTTTCTTAATCAAAAGCAATTAGGTTGCTTATGAACTCTTTAATATATTACATATAATTTCTTTATAATCATTCAATGATTTCGTTATGACAGAGGTAGAAAGATCGAGGCTTTTTCTTAATCAAAAGCAATTAGGTTGCTTATGAACTCTTTAATATATTACATATAATTCCTTTATAGTACTTTATTATTCCTTTAGAGTACTTTATTATTCATTTAGTGTACTTTATTATCTTTCACATTTTCGATATTATATTGAAAGCAATTTCAAACGGAAAGAAGGAAACTCGACTGAGCATTCCTTCTTTTCTTTTTTTAACGGTTTTGTCACAAATGTCTCCACGAGGGGTTATTTGTGTTCCAAGTTTTCCGTGATCCATCGATTCAGAATCTTTAGTAGGATCCACACTCGAAACTGTGGAACACAAATTACCCCTCGCGGAGGACAATTGTGACAAAACTGTTACATCAGAAATGGTGGACAAACACGTCCGTTCTCTGACTTGATGATGTAACAGTTTTGTCACAAATGTCTCCGCGAGGGGTAATTTGTGTTCCACAGTTTCGAGTAGATCCTGCTAAAGATATTGAATTGATGGATCACGGAAAACTGTGGAACACAAATCACCCCTCGCGGAGACATTTGTGATAAAACTGTTACATAAAAAATGGTGGACAAACACGTCCGTTCTCTGACTTGATGATGTGGCTCTGAACTTTGCCGTGACCTACTTTTGCCACGTACCGGTATTCTAAGGTGCTCTTAAGGAAACACATGTGATCTTTTAAAAGGAAAATAAGAAAACTTCTTAATACATGAAAAATCGTCTAAATTCTTACTAGACAAATAACAAAATAAAAAAGTGACATTTTCACTGAAACATCTGGCGCCCAATTAGAATTAAATATACTGAATTGAATTGAATTGAATTGAATTAAAGTCAATAACAGTGTACTATTCCAACTGCAGCAGTATTTCAAAGTAATAGAAGACATTTCAAATATGCAACTATCATATTTTTTGTAATTCATTTATCTAGTATTTTGTAAAGCTTATTGAAATGTATAATGAAATGCACTATATATATATATATATATATATATAGGGTATATTCTTGTTATTATCTTTACCGTCATAATTATTATTATTACCATAGTCATCATCATCATCATCATCATCATCATTATTTTCATTATCATTTATGTTTATTATTATGATGTCATTAAAATTAAACTAGTTTTATTATCTTCAAACAGGATAAAAGGGCGGGGCATTATTACTACTAATAATAAATGTAACTTATAAAGCGCCACCTCCACTATGTGTAGTGCTCAATTAATGCGCATAATACATGCCACTCCCCTGTTGCATAGACATATGCTATGTTACAGTAACAAAACATTTAGTCCTTTAGATGGGACGTTAAATGGAGGTCATGTGTAGAGGAGGGTCACCACTTTGCATGTTAAGAACACACTGCACTTTCCAAATAACAGTAGGGGGAAACTCTTCGGTAGTGATCCACATGCACCTCCCTCCCCCAATCAGATATAATGATAGGTAGGGAAGAACGGAGGGTCACACTGATTCATTTTGCTTTCCCCTCCATGCACATGTGACGCCAAAAACGTAACAACAATACCTATAAATGATAGCAATCCATTAGTAAAGGCTTAAATTTGAATACCCAATTTCGATCAAAATATATCTCTGACGTACCCGTTCTAGAAATGGTTCTCTGTCAAAATGCAAAGCCTAATCTGAAAAGAGTTTTATAATCATAGAAAATAATAATAATTGACTGCCAAGGCCGACATTTCAGACCTACAAAATTCTTTGATATTGGAAGCAGAAGAAAATAACAAAGCAATATGAAACAATACAACAACATCAACACGAGAGGACTAGTGAATAAAATGATATATTATTTTGTTAAGTCTAAGTTGATTTAAAAGACTATTTATAACAATGAAAGAAATGCCACAGCTGGAAGTTAAAAATCTTTAAAATACGCATTCAAAATCCCCTTTTTTCCTCAAAGGCCAGGTTATTATAAAGGTAATAAACGGTATGGAATAAAAGAAATATTATTTGAGCACGAAGGTCTATTTGCCCGTCATGATATTGATTTTGATATTTGAAGAATCTAAAATTTAAAGAGAATGAGAAGAAAAAAAAAAACTCAGGATTATCAGTCAAGATTTTTTGTAACCCTTAAAAGATATAAAAGAAGGGAGAGAAAATTCCTGTTTCAATAGCAGAGATGCAGAAATGTCATAATCCAAAGGTTTCTTTTCTTTTTCTCTTTCGAGGTACCAAAGATATAAGAGGCAGCAAAGTAAATTCATGTTTGAATAGCAATATGTTAAAAGAGGATATTGAAAATTATTTTCACTGCTTAGACTAAAATGATCAAGGACTTGAAAACAAAGGGGTAAATCAGTTACCAAGCCTTGCCCTATTTCATAGAAAATCAAGGCTCTGCAAGGCTTTTAGAAAAACGTATTTTTGTGTGCTTTTTTTTCTTTTTGGTTTAAAGATACTGTTGCGTATGATTACATTGTGAAATAAACTATCTAGTAGTAATGGGAGAATGTTGCTCATGTCTTTACACGAGAATAGATTCATACTGTGCAGGTTTTGACAGGATCAGCATAAAGACAAATTGATTGGTCCACTTTCAGAGGTTGTGGGTAGGAATTTGAAGAGAACTCCCTTCAGGGCATATTTCTGCCAATTTGTTGTTGATCCCGACTTTATAATAATTAATTATTTATAATAATTTATTATTAAAAAAAAAAATCATCAATCAATTTTCGTCGTTACCATAGAACGCAA